>JACXGI010007070.1:0-38933 GCA_016801175.1 Esox masquinongy
CCAGCTGGGAGGAGACCTCGGGGTAGGCCCAGGACTAGGTGGAGAGATTATATTTCGACACTGGCCTGGGAACGCCTCGGGATCCCCCAGTCAGAGCTGGCAAATGTCGCTCGGGAAAGGGAAGTTTGGGGTCCCCTGCTGGAGCTGCTGCCCCCGCGACCCGATACCGGATAAGCGGATGAAGATGAAGATGAAGGATGTTTAATGGCATTTAGTGAGATATGCGCACCAGCAGTTAAATAAAACAAGTAGTCAGGAACACTTCAGTGACTGGCAAGATATTTTAAGTCTGTGGAACAGGGATGAAAATCAATTTAATTTATTATCGGTACTGACCTGTGGGTGCACGCATTTCTGTGTGCATTTTATGTGCCTTATTAGCTAATGATAGGCCTATTTGATGTGTTGATTCTTCATAATAACTTTATAATTCATTATAACAGCTCCCCTATGTTGTGCGCATGTATGTATGGGCAAATTATATTCTATTTGTCTTCCCTTGTCACTTTCAGTCAGGAAGCGTTAACAATTTGCCTACAATATAAACAAAATTATAATTAGACAATCGAAAGAGATATGTGTAATTATGTATATCCTATTCATATTTTCTACTATTTGCAGTTTGTTAAAAGTTTTTTTTTCTGCATGCAACTCGCGTAGCTGCAAGTCTTCTAGGATATCATTGGGTTGTTTAAGCTCAGCATTGTTTCAACTGCTTATTTTCCGCGGTAATGTAATAGACAGGTATTTGCATATATTTGCGGGAAGTGGAGACATGATCAGAAGCTTTTTTGTAGGCTACTGGTGTGGTTAGACTAGTACTGTTGTAAAGGAATTGAAAACTAGTTTATTCTTTATATCATTACAGTACAAACCCAACTCATGATGACATTTAAGAATTTAATTTTGATTTTTATTATAATTTACAATATTAAAATAAATTAAAAATATTTTAATAAAATAAATTAAAGTAAAATAAATTAAATATAAAACAGTAAAATACCCTATTTGGATTAGTGAACACCCCCCTGAGAATATTTGGTGCAACCACCTTTTGCTTGAATTACAGCGTTGAGTCAATTTGACTATGTCTCTACTAACTTTGCACACCTAGACTGTACATCATATGTCCATTGGCTAATGATTGCAATCAATTATTAATTTTCGTCTTATATAATTAGAAACAAACACCTGTAATGACACCTGAAAGGACAGCTCATCTAATAACAGCATTTTCTTGCGGTAAGGTTAGGTAGATTGCCTCAACATGCGGTAGATTGCGTCAAGCTGTGATTGCACTGTTCCAACGCATGGGGGAGCTAGAACGCTGAAAATGCTTTTATTTCTCGACAATCGTTTTCTGAAGATAGTTGCAGACAATGTTTTCAATGTTCCTAACATTACAGCTCCTAACATAACAGGTTTAAAGTGAAATGTTTCCAGTTGCGTCTTCATCGCTGCAATAATTAAGATCTGTTTTAATAAAGAAACACTAATAACCTACACAGAAATAAATACTATTTGTGTAACCACTTGAATTATCTTAAAAAATAATATAATACAAAGCACAGCTAATTGCTTAGATCATGGTTTTGGAGTAGAGTATGGTAGAAGAATGCATGGCAATTCGCTAATTGACTTTAAAACCGGCAGTAGGATAGGCTACTGTATACTCTCCTAATTGGTCAGATGGTTTTTCGTTCTACAACATTGAATAAGACATAAAAATTTGAGTTAAGGTGTTCGAGAAATAAAATGATTATATCCTTATTACGACTGGCTTTTCTCTGTTGACTTGGGCAAAGTAAAAAACCAAGCACAAACTATAAAACCAAAAATACAATACTGTATTTTCTGCTTCGACACCTAAACTGTATTTTACTAAAAAATATTTTAACACATAACCAAATACAGGATTTACACTAGTCTAGAACCGCCAGGCCTGTCAGAACCCCTTGTGGGGGTGCTATCTTGATGCATGGAGGTGCTGACATGAATGGCTTTAACAAGCGCTAACGCGACTCTTGCTTCTTCTATAGGAGAAAACGAAACGAGATTTCACAATCCCAAACATCAAGGACAGACAAAATCATCACCACTGACAAAAAATGCGGTAAAACGCGGTTTTAAGAGCCTGCACTTCAATTGACCCTATATAATCTATTCCTTTACGAGAATTGCGAATAAATGTATTTTTTTTTATCTCAGGAGTTATGCAATGCATCATGTGGAGTTTATTTAGGCTTTTGGTCAAATTGGCCAATACATTTCTTAAAGGTCTTATAGACCAGTCATAAATGACTGCCTTTCGTTTTTGCCACTGTTTTCGCACAACACTCCAATGATTAAACAACGCAATAGTATACGGAGTACAGACTGTACATAAAGTAGAGAGATTTTCAGCAACAACAAATAACTAAATTGCATGAAGTCTAGGCCTATAACTTGTATTTGTAAAATGATTGATTAAATACGAGAACAAAATATAAAGCGTTTCAGATACACACGGACTATAGGCTGCCAAGAAAATTAAGCGCTCAGCAATTTTAGGGAACATTTTGCCAATAGCATGTTTAAAATAAAATAGTTAATGTACTTGATTGGAATTAAGTTAAACAAAAAAAGCCTCATAGTCATGCAGCCAAAGATAAACAAAATATATATTATTTCAATGCGCTAGCCTACATTGCAAATAAGGTGCTTTCAAATATTAAGCATTCGGCATTTAACTATGGAGCCAAATTGAGCTCAAATGTATTGACTGTAAGAAAAGAAAAACGTAACTGAAATATTTCATAGTATAAAAAACTAAATTCAATCGTATGAAAAAATAGATTCAAACGTGGAAAACGTGTATGCTAAAATCATTAAATGGATTTTTGCGTCCGATCTTAAAATGTCTTGGTTCAAACACGTTTTTTCCACGTTTGCTGCTTCTTACGATTACAATTTTTTCTCACCTTCGTTCGAGTCATGTTTTCTCAAAATTAAGTTTTGAGCCTCTGTTGGCGTGGAGGCGGGGCTTTATCTGTGCATTGAATTCTCGCACCCGATTAGCCTTGAATCACGCCATTATAAGGTGAAAATCATAGCCTTTCCATGCATTGCTTTCCCAATGTAATCTGTGCAGAGAATTTTTAAGAATTGTATAAACTAGTCTAAATGTGTACATTTAAACAGAATAATAAACTGTTATTCCCAGGTTGCATCGACGTCACTGTTGCCATGGTCGCAGACACAGATATTGATGAAAGTTTAAGGTGTTCAAGTGACTGAAGTTAGACAGGAGCTAATTACCATTTGTTCTAAGTCTAATGGTTTGGAAACATCACAGCAAAAAAAATCCAGTTAATGAATTAAGTATAAACTTTACCGCATTTGAATTTAGTTTTTTTGCCACCCCAATAACGGCCCATTTTTTACATTAAGGACAACTTTATTAAATGAATCAACATCGATAGTTATTAATTAGTTAAATAAACCATAGCACACACATTAGACTGCACTGATAGGCCTGAGGAGCCATGAGTTTGCCCTGTTTTATATGCTTCTCTCACCCTGGTCACCCTTAATCTGGGGGGAGATTATGTTGGGGTACATAGTAGGCCTACCTCCAGAACATTAAACTTTCATCAATATCTGTGTCTGTGACCATGGCAACAGTGAAGTCCATGCAACCTGTGAACAGTTTATTATTCTGTTTAAATGTACACATTTAGCCTAGTTTATACAATTCTTAAACTTCTCTCCACAGATTGCATTGGGAAAACAGTGCATGGAAAGGCTATGATTTTCACTTTATAATGGTGTGATTCGTGCCCAGATAAAGCCCCACCTCTACGCCAATAGAGGCTCAAAACTTGGTTTTGAGAAAACATGATTTGAACGAAGGTGGGAAGAAATTGTAATCGTAAGAAGAAGCGAACGTGGAAAAAACGTGTTTGAACGAAGACATTTTAGGATCGGACGCGAAAATCCATTTAATGATTTTAGCATACATTTTTCCACGCTTGAATCTATATTTTTCATACGATTGAATTTAGTTTTTTCATGCTATGAAATATTTCAGTTGCGTTTTTCTTTTCTTACAGTCAATACATTTGAGCTCAATTTGGCTCCATATTTAACCAGCTAATAGAATGCACAAACACGGATTTATATTGCCAGTTCTTTTCCAAGGTGTTTTATTCATTGAAGGATTATGCGCCTGTTTTTGTGGTTCACAGCGAACACATTTATTACTTTCTTGGTATCCAGGGCTTTTGTTCTTTTTAAGTTGATGGCCAGCAAGGAAGTTGCGGTTTCGCGCATCTCCGAAACTGTTCCTTACGGTGGATGTCCACCTGCTTTTTGGCTTTTCGCTTGATTCGCTCATCGCTAGCCGCTTGTGGGCGTGTACACTTTGTTTCGTATTAATTCCGGGAGTTCACGTTTACTAGCTCTTGTACAGCTAGCTAGTTAGTACAGGTAGGCTACGTAGTAGTTGTAATAGTATGTCAATCCACACATGTAGGATACCCGATTAATAGGTTAATGAAAATCAAAATAGCTCTATAGGAGGTATAGCAGCTGCTGTAGCTACTACTAGTAATAGCGTCATAGGAGCTGGCTATGTAGCTAATGTTTGTGTATTTGATGACGATGTAGCTTTATATAATACCAAATGAAATGTCTTCCCGCTTATTAGTAGTATTTCCATCCAATGATACGAGCGATTAATGTTTAGTCCATTTTGCTATAGGAAAGATTGTACGGTATAAAATATTGTAAAGGTAAACGGAGGAAAAGTATACGCTACTAGACACACCTTTTCTGATTGGCTGTTACCCACCACCGGCAAGCGAAATTCGTCCCACATTTGCATAATATAGCCCGTGGCTCTATTTTTCGTCGCCTCCTGCGCTTGCTTCGCACCGCTCGGTATCCCACGTTGCCCTGCGCACATGGTCATGTGACTCAATTGAAAATGAATTGGAGGCGAAATTTTCACTTCCAATTCATTTGGTATTATATAAAGCTACGTCGTCATCAAATACAGCTACTTTTTTTTTCCGTCGACCATTCCATCGCATATTAAACTCGTTACAAATTGTATAGAAATTGTTTGGAATTGGTTCAATTGGCAGCATGTTCAATTGAGTTTATGCTTTGAATGTAACTCGCTCATCTGAAGCCAGCTCTCTTCTGTAAATAGTAGCTGACGTCTCCCTACTATCAGCCACCCCCATTATCGGCCGTTTCTAGTGGTCGGAGAAGTAAATCCTTTCAAGTTCAAAATGTAAATGCATTGGAAAGCAATGGTACGTTTTGCTAATCAATATACCCTTTCAGCAGCCCACCTCCATTTTTTATAGAAATGTATGGATGTTAAAACATTTTTTTTTTAGCTTTATAAAATGTCATGTATGGAAATTGTTTTAGACAAGTTGCAATTTGTGAAATTTGACGTCTGCAACAGACCAGACGTGATGTAATATCAAAGTGATCAGTCTTTTTTTTCTTTACCGGAAGGCAAGAAATCTAGCTTCAACTTTCTAGTAGACACTTAATAGATGACTATGATCTGTCATTTGTAATACAAATACATTGTCCTTCCTCTTTAACAGCAAGCCCTACTCTGTGCTATTCTTTTGCACTAGCTACACTCTACGCCGCATCTTCAATGTTTCTGACTGGTTAGAATTTGCTGTTCGGAGTGCCTGCACAGCTAACATCGTTTCCCCGACCCGCGCGTGTTGTTGCTTTGTTGGGTTGTGGCTATTACTTTCGTTAGTTATAGAGCCATCACGGAATTGGGATATTTTAAGAATACTCACTTTAACTCACTTTTAATAAATTGGGAGGAGTGAGAGGCGTGATCAGAACAAGGTATTGTTTACTTTGACCGATTTGAGACATACAGCTGGACATTTGAATTGTAAACATTTATTGTCTTAAAATAGCAAAAGATAGGGGAAGATGTGTTGTAAGAGCCTTGTAGATGTGTTGACTGACACGTTCGCTTGCCAGACACCAACATTTAGCCTATACTAATAATCTGAATTATTATTTTTAAGTAGAAAAACGGATTCTAAAATCAACTCCTAATAAATTGTTTCAAAATTGCTGTTGGATATGCCGATAATAGGGGTTTCTACTATATTAGTTAGCCAAGATGTGATTTTGAAATCAAATTGCTTCACACTGCCAATACCCAGGCCAGTGGGGTCGTTAGGCCTGGGCATCCGGGGCTATAGCCCCGGATCTTTTATGAATAGCCCCGGATCTCAAATTGACCAAAATCTATTCATCTATAATTCCGATTGCGCATTATGAGTAGAAGTGTAGCCCGCTAGCGTGTACATCAAAATTATCTGCATGTACATTCAAAACCCTGTACATTCTGACCCAGGCGGGGCGCCCCGAATATATTGTGATCCTAGCGACGCCTCTGACCCAGGCAGGCGCAAATCACTCTAAATGGGTGATAAACAATGATAAAGGATCATGCTCCTTGTGGTTGAATGCAAATTAACTTAACAATGAGAAAGTGTAATCTTGATGACATAGGCCTAGTAGTTCAATGTTGATCTCATGCAGGACAAAATCTGTTTTACCCCCAAACTTAGAATTGCAATCTTGTTCATGAAATTCCTTTTTTATTAGGAGAGAAACAAAATATGAAACATATATTCTGTCTGCGGAGGCCTATATGAAATTTCGTTGATTATTTTAGAGAACAATGAAGATGATCCAGCTTCCTATGGAATTTGTCGAAGGTATCACAGTAATTAATTATATTAGTGAAACAAAATAAAAACGATATCCTTGGCTGTTTCATAACTTGACTGTTTGTGTTTATGTTTTGCACTTTTGGGGGTGTGTAATTCTATTAGTGGTTGTCATTTGCTTTATTGTGGGGAGTATTTTTATTGGGGGTGTGCAATTGTATTAGTGGTTGTGTTTTGCTCTTCCGGGCCACCATAGTTTCCACATTTCTCTAAGATAGTAGTCCCATTTTGAGATACTTCCGTCCAGATTCCCTTGGTTTAAAGTTGGCTTTCCAGAGCCAGAAGAATTCGTCGACTCGATAGCCATTGGCTCAGTCTGTAAACTCTAAACAACCACACTCCCACTGAACACTCCCCGTCATGGTCCGAAGTTAACACCCACCAAGCGCCAAATGCGGGTTAGGGTTTTCCGTTTGGCGAGTAAATCTCAGAAGGCTATCCACCACACTGGCGGGTAAATGTTTGTACCAAAATAGTCATGTAAGAAAATATCTGGCATGGCTCGGCAGAAGTTACTCATGTTCGTCAGCCATAGACGTTCTATTGTGCTTCTAGTTTTGCGGCACTGATTACCGTACGGGACATCCGCTACTTGACATTGCTCACTTGCCACCAGTCTGCTGCTAGCTACTAGAGATGGGTTGTTCGTGAACGAACGTCTCTTTTTGAATGGCTCTTTTTGGTGAATGTTGGGAACCAAATCGCATTGGCGAATGGAGCGGTTCATTTGGCTCCATAATTTCCAGATATTTTTCTGCTATAGAAACCCTTGGGTGGGCCACCTAAATGTTAAATCGGCCTGTCCATGAAGAAAATGACAAATATACATTGAATTCCGCCCATTGCATCCGTGAGAAAATCTGTGTGAATTTTTGAAGGATTACAGCTCTAAGGATCGAAGTTGGATAGCCAATCCGGTCTTTCTTTCTTTGGATCTTGAAGAAAGAAATGTCTGGAAGCTACTAGCTAGTGCCGTAGTAAGATATTTGTTTCTGTACTGACATATTTTTTAGACTTTATTAAATAAATAAATACACATCATGAAATAAATAAAAAGGGAAATATATCATTTAATTTATAAATAAAAGATTGAATAAAAAAACATGCATTCTACATTTAATGATTTATTTCACAATTTATTATTTCATTGTGAAATCTGTAATTATTGAATCCATCGTTGAATCTGTCACTTTCTTATTCGACTAACCTTGCCCATTCCTAGTTTCTACGGACTAAGAAATTGTCTCCGAGAGAGGACCTACCACTTCTGTAGCTGATATTGAACTGTTTTTTTTTTTAAATCTGATAAAGATCAGGAAAAAAAACTGTCTGCAAATTATGCCGAAAGTTAGTACAGACTAAGGCTGGCAACACCACTAACATTTTTGCCGGACCACGTAAACGGAGCCGGCCAAGAAGTGAGTGCCTGACTGACTGACTGCCAGTTGTTACATAGCGTAGTGGTTAGAGATGTGGACTGACACGTAGTCGACCTGAGTTCAATCCTCACCACAGACAAAAACAAATTAGATGTTAGGATTTGTTCAGACTTAACCTTTGCTGGCTACAAGCTTCAGTAGCTACATTATAGAAAGTCTAAATTACAGTTGTTTATGGTTATATCGTGATGGACGAACTGCACCGACAACGAACATATTGCTTTTGATTTCGGTTTACATTGCGTTGTTCACATAGCGTAGTGGTTAGCTATTTACCTATTATTGTATGGATGACCATCTACAACAATCTTTGTACAAGAGTACACTTTAGTTCTGTTAATAAACGTTTTGTCGCCCATGTTATTTCAGCAAAAATGTAATGGCTGGGGTAAAAGTTGCATTTGGAAATTATACAGAGCTGAACTGAATGCAAGCAAGCTCTGTGGTCTTGTGGGAACATCCGTGACCTTGATGCACATTATTAACATTTTGTTCAATTCCCCTCTCAGACGTTCCAATTTTTGTCACTCAGAAATGTTTTTCCACTCTGTACTTTTTAGCCATCGCACAATAATATCCACTCTGTTATACCACGAATCTCATATATTTAAAAGAATAATTGTATTACGTGACCCTTTTATACTGTTATTGTTTTCTAATGAAACGAACCAGCCATGGAGTGATCGGAGTCATTGTTTTCATTATAGGTACTGTATAGCTATTAGCTAGCCATCTATAATAATCTTTGTACAAGAGTACACTTTAGTTCTGTTAATAAACATTCTGTTGTCCACGTTATTTCAGCAAAAATGTAATGGCTGAGGTAAAAGTTGCATTTGGAGTCTATATGTAATTGATCTGAGTGTCAGCAAGCCCTGTGGTCTTGTGGGAATGTCCCCGACATTGTTACATATTATTAACGTTTTGACCCCAGTTAAATTCCTCTCAGGCTTTTTGTCACTCAGAAATATTTATCCACTCGGTACTTTTACAGCCGTCACACAACAAGCCTAAGCTAGCTAAAAAGTAATTTTAGTAGATTGTCTATCGGTGTTGTAGCCTAACTTTTCTTACATTGATCTTGGCGTCTGCATTTTAAGCTGTCTCCACCAACATTTCCCCTCGAGAGCTTAAAAGCTAGATGTAACGTTTGTAAAAACCACCACTGCAACACTATTTGCTTTACACTTTATTCAAACTACTGTGTGTGTCAATTTGAGTGTTCCGGAGGGCAGCAAAACAAAGACAAATAAACGTAACTGATGTTACGGGATTCTGCCTTGGCTTCTCTAGAGATTTTGGAAGTTACGGAAAAGACAACACACTATTTTCTCAAAAAAAAAATACATAATTGACTCAAGATATTTTTCCACACGATAAAGCCGATCTTTCATGTTCCAAAAATGACAATAACTCATTTTCGAACAAAATTGAAGTTACAGCCTTTTGCCTGTGCACGGCAGTAGACACTTACCACGTCCAAAACTACCCGCTGTTTAAATAGTGTATTGTTTAAAGACACAGTCTGCCACATAGAAAACCGCGAATCGAAACCAGCCAGGGACAACAACATTCATCCCTTCTAATTACAGGCCAGCTGAACTAGGCTTGCCTGTTTCTTTTTCTGGTTTTCTCACCTGAAAGATTTTCATCCAGTACACTGACAGCATGACTCAGGGTGCAGCTGAACATTCTGGTCCTTATGTTGGTCCAAAACA
Organism: Esox masquinongy; assembly: GCA_016801175.1. Classification (NCBI taxonomy): domain Eukaryota; kingdom Metazoa; phylum Chordata; class Actinopteri; order Esociformes; family Esocidae; genus Esox; species Esox masquinongy. The sequence goes on from JACXGI010007070.1 coordinate 9,928, forward strand.
AAAACAAACAACTATAATAACAGTATAAATAAAAATAAATATTTTGACATTGTTGGATATAAAAGAAACTAGGATCCACTTGTTTTTCAACATCTCTGTTATGAAGGACGGGTGTGGTCCTGTATGCAAGGTTGCCAGATTTTATTGACAGTAAACTGCCAAATCTCCCCAGGCCCCACAAAAAAACGCTCAAATGCAATTTTTTTCTATACTACCCTATCTGTAAATCAACTCACCCAAGCCCATTAAAATAGCCCAATTCTGGGGGACCTCCCTATCTGGCAACACTGGCAATATGAAATAGGTTTTACATTCACTGCATTATTTTGCTGGTGTTTTACCTTGGTGTTTTACCTTGCCGACACACTGAGGCGGTGTGAGATTTTGGGAAGGCGGTTGCCTTTGAGTTTGAATGCAGGAAATAGACTGATCTAGATTCACATCCAGATTCTTTACATGGTCCTGACAACATTAGATACTTAGGGATACATTTATAGTACTGGGTCTGCATTTTCTAGATATTTGCTATCTATTTTATACTCTCCCAATATATAAAACATGGAAAAATGTATTATAAGTGAGTGTGTTTCTTTAAGACATTTGTCACATCAAGAAAGATTCCAACATTTTACTTTGGCAAATCCAACAGCATTTTGTAAATTTGTCCAGATGATTTTTTTCTACAAAAACAAATTCCAGTATTAATCAAACCATTAGATTTATTTATTATATGTGGCGTGTTGTTGAGTGCTGATTGGCTATGTGTTGTTTTTGACACTTCACCAGCTTAAAAAGAGAGGGCTTTATATTCTTCCACAGATTGCATCTCTCTCTCTCAGCACCCTCACAGTGAAGCATTAATAAATGGAAAGGGCATCAACTCATGTCATAACAGAGCTAATTACTGACCCCGTGGCCTGAAATTGTACATGCAGGCTAAAGTTAGTCATCATTTTCAGCTGGCCAGGACAACAGGCTATGGCTGCATTCTTTCAAGAAAGCAAATAAAACCTTATGTCCTTCTAATTCAGTCACAAGGTATTGTAACATAGTGTACACAATAATACTTACCCACAATAATGACTCACACAAGCACTATACAAAAGACCTACTATATGAGCACACACAGAGCCTCTTATTTAATATCACTTGTCACATACTACTGATACACACTAAGAATGCCACACTCAAAAACACAGACCACACAGAGTAGCCACTTCTTTTACTGCTTATCATTTTTTATTTTTTTGCCTTATCTCTCCCTGCTTGGCTGAAATGAACCCCAACCCTGCACAAAATATTTTCAGCAGTGGAATAAAAACCACCATTAGTTTTGTTACAAATACATAACATTATGTATTTGTACTATTATCTAAATTATGTGATCTTGGTGTTGTTAAGTTTACACACAAGGGGACTGTATTTATATACACATGTAGAACTATCTGGGTTACAGATGTGGGAGGGATGTCATTGTCTGCATGCATTCAATCCCATAAGTACACTCTGAGGGGAAGTGAGGAGACAGCGACCTGCACAGGAGAATAATCAGGTGTCCTGCCCTGTAAGAACATGTTCCCTAGCAACCAATCATGTCTCATTTCACACAGGTCAGAGAGAGTTTGAGAAGCAGGGTTGTGGTACCTTTAGACTTTAGGGCACCAGTCATGAAGGATGGAGAGTGGGGTGTGTATTTAAAGGATAGTTTGTTTTTTACATATGAGCTGTGTATTTACAGAAAGGAAGCCATCTACAGGAGCCCACTGTGTCAAGGCAGTTCCAGCCACCCTGTGTGGCCACCCCATTATCTAAGAAGCAGTTAAGGAGTGCCATTTTATGTCTACGAGACAGGTACTACAAGGCAGGGCTAGTCTAGGGATGCAGACATACACAGCCGTAAGTGTCTAGTCAGGGGCTGGAATGGCTCCCAAACAGAGGCAGGGTCAACAGGAAATCAGTCTGGTGGCAGTGTCCCCAACTGAGGCAGGCAGGTCCCCTTTGCCGGAACCAGAGAAGAGCCAAGGGCAAGAACCGGAGAAGGGACAAGCAACAGTGTGGGCCCCAGTGTGACTTAGGGCTGACTCAGGACTCAAGCCAGGACTAGAACGGGTGCTTGATCAAGCGGTGCACACTGAGCAGGGGCATCACACACCTCAAACCCAGAGCTCTGGCTGAGATGTGAGCGGCTTTGTTGTCAGCAGCTGGTGACAGTGGTATTGTTGGGTCCTCTGATGTGCCAGTCAGGTCTGGACTGTCCATTGGAGGTGGCAGCAAAAGAAGGTTTACTCACAAAGGGATCTGTGGCTTGTCATAATCACTTTTGGCCTCTGGACCGACTTTGTTTCTGTCTACAGCAAGGGGTTTAAAGCCATCCCTTTAAGTGGCAACAGTGCTGGCGAGCACCAAGCCCGACTACCTTTAAACATGACGTTGATCATCCAGCCCAGGAAACTGAACTGTCTCCAGTCCTGGAGCTTTTGGACTGGCATGTGTGCTGTCGACAATGGCTATGGCGGAGGAGCTGGTATCAGGGGCTACATCACTGGAGCACTTTTAACCAATAATGATGCAAAAAATTTGAGGTAGTAGGCTGGAGGGCTGATGACTGCTGGGTGATCTGGGGTTCCGGTTTAAACACCAATGGCAACCAGACTAGCTCTACTCCCTGGGGTTGTAGGGCGACCAGTTTGGCAGTATTCTTAGAAGTTGCTACCCGGCAGGCTGGAAGTAGAACAGGATAGCTACCTGTAATAGCAGTCTCTGTGCAGACTACCGCTGTTGCCACCAATGTTTCTGACACTTTCTGTTGTTCCAGGGATAGAATGCTATTCATCAGCATTGCTCGCAATGTCTAAGGCTTGCAATGTCCATATCTACAGGTGCATCTCAAAAAATTTGAGTATCATGGAAAAGTTCATTTTTTCAGTAATTCAAATGAAATTTTGATGCCTTCATATATTCTAGATTCATTACACATAAACTGAAATCTTTTTTGTTTCAATCTTGATGATTACGGCTTACAGCTCATGGAAATCCAGTATCTCAAAATATTAGAATAAAAAAATTATGTTGACCTAAGAAGAGCTCTAATCAGCTAATTAACTCCCTTTGCCTTCAATCTCTGTCTGGTTCAGTACACATAACCACAATCATGGGGAAGACTGCTGACTTGACAGTTGTCCAGAAGACACTCATTGACACCCTCCACAAGGAGGGTACAGTAAGCCACAGAAGGTCATTGCTGAAAGGGCTGGCTGTTTGCAGAGTGTTGTATCAAAGCATATTCATGGAAAGTTGACTGGAAGGGAGAAGTGTGGTAGGAAAAGGTGCACAAGCAACAGGGATGACCGCTGCCTTAGAGGATTGTCAAGAAAAGCTGATTCAAGAATTTGGAGGAGCTTCACAAGAAGTGTCCTGAGGCTGGAGTCAGTGCATCAAGAGCCACCACGCACAGACGTGTCCAGGAAAGGGCTACAAGTGTCGCATTCCTAGTATCAAGCCACTCCTGAACCAGAGACAACGTCAGAAGCGTCTTACCTGGACGAAGGAGAAAAAGAACTGGATTGTTGCTTAGTGGTCCAAAGTCCTCTCTTCGGATGAAAGTACATTTTGCATTTCATTTGGAAATCAAGGTCCCAGATTCTGGAGGAAGAGTGGAGAGGCACAGAATCCAAGTTGCTTGAAGTTCAGTGTGAAGTTTCCACAGTCAGTGATGATTTGGGGTGCCATGTCATCTGGTGGTGTTGGTCCACTGTGTTTTATCAAGTCCAGAGTCAATGCAGCATTCTACCAGGAGATTTTAGAGCACTTCATGCTTCCATCTGCTGACAAGCTTTATGAAGATGCTGATTTCCTTTTCCAGAAGGACATGGCACCTGCCCACAGTGCCAAAACGACTGGTAACTGTTTTGCTGCCCATGGTATTACTGTGCTTGATTGGCCAGCCAACTCGCCTGACCTGATCCCCATAGAAAATTTATAGGGTATTGTCAAGAGGAAAATGAGACACCAGACCCAACAACACAGATGAGCTGAAGGCCGCTATCAAAGCAACCTGGGCTTCCATAACACCTCAGCAGTGCCACAGGCTGATTGCCTCCATGCCACGCCGCATTGATGCAGTAATTCGTACAAAAGGGGCCCCGGCCAAGTATTGAGTGCATAAATGAACATACTTAGGAAACCATTGCAGGTGTTTTGAGTTAATTAGCTGATTATAGGTCTTCTGAGGTCGACATTTCTGTATTTATAATTGTTTTATATTTTGAGATACTGGATTTTTGATTTCCATCAGCTGTAAGCCGTAATCATCAAGATTGAAGCAAAAAAGGCTTGACATGTTTGTGTAATGTATGTTTGTGTAATTCGGTGTAATGTATGTAGAATGTCCACAAGAAACCTGTATATCCTTTTCTTTAGGCCGTTATGTTGGTGCTAGCAAAGTCACAGATCAATACAAGGGAACTTGCCATTAACACACAGAAGACAGGAATAGATGTGGGAAGGATGTGCTTTCTGCAGTCCATCCCACAAGTATTCTCAAAGAAGAAGTGGACAGTGGCCTAGTCAGGAGAATGGTCAGTTGTCCTGTCCCTTATCAACTTGTCCCATAGAATCCAATCAGGGCCCAGGTAACAGGTTAAAAAGGGAAGTTTATTGTACACCATTCAAGGGACTTTTCGTGGGGAATATGGCGTGAAATATGCTGCTTAAAAGTAGTTCTGAGATGCTAAGAGTCACCAACATGGAACTCAGTCACAAGAAATGTAATGATGTAAAAATAAATTGGTAGGTTTGACTGTCAAAGTAGATGTTTTATATTTTAAAGTAGTTGTTTTTAAATGTCATGTAGCCTGCCTTATATATTGTCATGTGGTTTTACATTCATTAAGCTCTTAATATTATAATTATGATATTGAACAGTGTTTTTGTCTCTACAGGTAATCCAGGGGTGGTTGGTTTCTACAAGACCTTCATGCAGACGCTTTATCAGGCATTCGACCGACGCTGTCCTGTGTGGGCAGTAAGCCATGCTGGTCACTGTGAGCCTCCTGATACTATGGACATGATTGATGGTATGTAACACATTGATATCTCATATTGAAAATTCTTTGCACAAATTGGCTCAGCAGTCTAATGTTGCCTTGACTTGTCGCACTCTGCAGCACATTATGCACCTGCAAATTCAATTGTGGTTGATTACCGGAAGGTGCTCTCTCATTGAAGCGCATAGGTTTCAGCTGACTTTCATGTAAAGCAAGCATTGTAAAGAGGCAGAACATCCTGACAGGATGTGCATTAGGGATGCAACGGTACAGTGGGCCCACGGTTCGGTACATATTGCAGTTTGTGGGTAACGGTAAGTTTTCATAGCCAAGAGCCTTCTCCTTCTCCAGCAAGCAGCATTCATAAAAGTCTTTCATTATGCCTGATATGTGGGAAAGATATCAAGCCCACATGGGAAATAAATTAAATCCCACCCAGTTGGAACACACCACTTTTCTTAGGGTTCAAGAAATCGATCCAGTTTGGATATATTCATCTTCAGGAGTATATACAACAAATATCTTCATTTTTAGCATTTGTAACGCTGTACAGACAAATGTCAGAAGGTGTAATACAGTGCAAATGTACTTCTGCCACATTGGTTCGAATCCGCCACCATATGCTTTTCTGCAGAATTCCACATCCCTGCAAATACGTTCTTGTAGTTACTTGCCGGGTTGGCCCTCATTCATATGTGGTCATGGAGTTTTAAGCCAGAATTAGAAATGCTCTCTCCCTGGATTGCACTTTTCCAAATCCAAACCACTATGAAGACGAAATAATAGTCCAGAAACACAATAGTCCGACTTCCCGTTGTGAAATGCAGTCATATGATAAAGTACACCTCCTGGAATGTTTTTTTGCCGGAGCGCGTAAGCGGAGCCAGCCTAGAAGATCGAATGTCTCTTACTGAGTGAGTGAGTGAGTGCCTGACAGACTGACTACCCATTGTTAAATAACGTTGTGGTTAGAGACACGGACCACCACGTAGGTGACCGACGTTCGATCCTCGCCGCGGACAAACCTAATTCAACATTAGGATTTGTTCAGGATAGACTAAAACTTTGCTGGCTACAAGCTTCAGTAGCCACGTCATAGTAAGCCTAAAATAAAACTGTTTACGGATATATTGCGATGGACGAACTGCACCATCAAGTAACATATTGCTCTCGATTTACGTAGTGTAGTTCACATACCATAATGGTTGGCTATTCAACTGTCATTGTTTTCAATACGGGAAGAAACCAGCTTTGGAGAGACTGGAGCCATTCTTTTCATTATAGGTACTGTATAGCCAGACTAAAACTTCGCTGGCTACAGGCTTCAGTAGCTACATTATAGTAAGCCTAATGTAAAACTGTTTATGCTTATATTGTCACACCCTGATGTGTTTCCGCTTTTGTCATGACTCCACCCCCCACCAGGTGTTCCCGGTTCCCTATTAGCCCTCTATGTATTTAACGCCTGTTCTCTGTTCTGGCAGTTGCCAGATTGTCTTATCCCGTACAGTCGTTTCCAGTGTTCCTTGTCACTAGTTGTTTTCCCGTTACCCGTATCATATTTCTGTCTTCCCGGTTTTCGATCTCTGCCTGTTTTGACCCGACTACGAGCCTGCCTGCCCCAGTGTGCTGCTGCCCCACTACTCCCGTACCGACCTCTGCCTGCCCACTGACCAACAAACCTGTCTGCTCCAGTGTAGCTCTGCCATTCTGCATACCCACAGACTACGAGACTGCTTTTCCCTGGTCCTACTAATAAACGTATTATACAGAACCTATTCTGCCTTTGTGTCCGCATTTGGGTCCACTATTCTGCCTTGTCATATATTGCGATGGACGAACTGCATAGACAATGAACACATTCCTCTCAATTTCGATTTACATAGCGTAGTTCACATAGCGTAGTGGAACCAGCCATGGAGTGATTGGAGTCATTGTTTTCATTACTATATAGCTATTAGCTAGCCATCTACAGTAATCTCTGTCTAATTTAACACGCTGGATGTAGTGTAGCAACCCTGTTATACCTGTTGTTGCTTTGGATGTTAGCTAATGTAGGGAACTAGTTTCAAGATCTGGGGAGTTTCAACTAATTGGTTTAACAATGCAGAAGTAAACAGACATCACATCTCTAGACACGTATCACGTGCAACAACACCCGCTGTTTAAATAGCATAGTGGTTAAATACACAGTCTGCCACATAGGAAACCGCAGATCTAATCCTGCCAGAGGCAACAACTTTCATTCCTTCTAATCACGGGCCGGCAGAACTAGGCTTGCCTGGTTCCTTTTCTTATTTTTTAAACATATTTAGACACATTAATTGGTAAAGGTAACCAGATTTAACAAATCACACTTTATTTAACTTTGAAACCATTCATGCATTGAAACAAAGAAATGCAATTTCTTGATGCCGAAAAAATTAGTGCACCCCTGCATTTACCATCACATAAAATGGTTAAAATTACAGTCAGGTGCTCCAAAACAAGCGATTTATTAAAAAAATCATTACAGGAGGGTCCAGCCTTTTATATAGATTAGGAAGTTGGTCTGGTTTTTGTCTTAAGCATATGTGTGTTGTAAACATCTTGTCAGGATCAAAAGACCTATCTGAAACCCCTCAGAAGAAAGTATATTGATGCATATGTGTCTGGGAGGGGTCACAAAGCCATTTTCAAGCAATTCAAACAAGATTAGGTGAAGAAAATTCCAGTGGCAGTCTACATACAACAGGGCATCCCACCACAGTAAGCTGGTTGAAAGGTGCTTCGAAGAAGTCTATAAGAACCCCTGGGTAACATCAAGGGATCTACAGACCTCTCTTGCCGCAATCAGTGCCTTAATACATGAGTCAACTGTCAGGAAAAGACAGCACACACTTGGCCTACATGGGAGGTCTGGAAGAAAGACGCCTCTGCTCTCAAAAAAGAATATCAAGACACAACTGACATTGGCCAGACAACACATGTGAACACAAAACCTTCTGGAGCAATGTGCTCTGGACTGATGAGACAAAGGTGCAGTTATTTGGCCCAATGCCTGATGCCATATTTGGCAAAAACAAAACACTGCTTTTGAATAGAAAAACCTGAAACTACCTGTAAAGCATGGAGTTGGTGGCATTATGGTTTGGGGCTGCTTTGCAGCTGTATGACCTGACCAACTTACCATTATTCAGTCAACAATGAGTTCAAAATTGTGCCAGAGAAATCCTGGGGATAATGTGAGAACGTCTGTCAAAAAAATTAATCTGACTGAACATGCATCTTGCAACAGGTCAATGTTTCAAAACACACAGGCAAAGCTACACCACAATAAAGAAATTAAGGGTTATGGAATGGCAGAGTCAAAGCCCAAAGAGCTATTAAATGCTGAAGCGGGCCGTGGATGCAAGAATGCCCTCGAACATGACACAGTTGAAGCAGTATTGTAAAGCAAAAATTCCTCACAGATTATGTAAGAAACTGATAGATTTGTATATATTATAGCCAAACGGGAGAGAAGCAGCTTTTGAAGTTACAGTAATTACTTATTACTGTACTTATTACTGTACAGTAATTACTTAGTACTTAGTACTTTTCTGCCCTAAGAAATAGCATTTCTGTTGATTTTTAATGATGAATAAATGCTTGCAAAGTATAATATTTCAGTGTCTTGTTAAATTAGGTTACCTCGAACTGTCACTGTTGTTAAACAGACTGGTCGTTCATTTGACATGCACTTTTATTAAACTGACTGGTCGTTCATTTGATATGCACTGTTATTAAACTGACTGGCCATTCATGGGATATGCACTGTTATTAATTGGACTGGTTGTTCGTTCGATTAATTTGAGCCGCCAGAGGCATAGGCAGTCAGCCAGGAACTTTTTCCTTCAAAAAAGGCATAGGGTTATTTTACCTGTTATTTTTACTTTCATACTGTATGTCCGTAAACTGTATGCTGTTGAATGATTACGCGAATATCAAAAAAAAGTATGTCTCGTCCTGCTACGATCACATTTTCACCACAGAGGTCGATTTTCAAAATATCATTTTTTCTCAATTTGTTCCAAGGGTGCCCAATAATTTTGAACCCTATTCTGAACCCTTTTTGCCGATTCAATCCATGCCTTGTTTAACCCTTGAATGCTTGCCATTAATTTAAAACTCTAGCCTTTGGTTCATTAGGGAGCAGCGACCTCTGAAACCTACAGTATGGGACTTTTAGGTCAAAGGCCTCGCTAATATAGAGAAATCCCAACAAAATTGAATGGGCCTCTGAGATACCAATGGCTTATACAAATTAAAGACTGGCAGTTATCATTAACATTTTATGCATATTTGATGTATTAAAGAAAATACAAAATGTTCAATTTTTAAAAAAAATCAAAATGTGGAGGAAGTATTCCGGTGGCATGGTAGTTTGTCCATGATGCTTTTGATGACTGTACAAATCTGTTAATGTAAATACAGAGAACATTCTTGCTGTGCTAACAATAAGTGAGTGCCAGGTCATGGGATCTCATTCATATTGTCAGACCACTAACTTTTTCTGTTTAATATGGATAAATTACACACTTACTGTTCAGATTACTGAAGCATTCATTGTGAAAATTATATTTGCTATACTAGTTATTGGTTCACCAACCAAGGTCTAATATCAAAGGAATAGATGTGAAGTGGATTCCAAGTTTTCTTGTACCACTGTTGTTGGTTAGGACTGCAGCTCCATGTGATGTTTGCCATGGCTATTGGTTGGTTGATTGAGTACATTATTAACTTTATATGTTAACATTTTGTTCTGATGCCTGTAGCTTCACGATCTGATAAAATTATTTTCAGACAACCTTCACTTTATCTTATCTTTATTGTAATTTTATTTGTTCAAGGTCAACAACAGTGTACTACCAGCTGGTACTACCACTGTTGTACAACTTGAAACCTGCTTTACAAATTATTCTTAAGGAGGAATTGAACATGTTAATTTAAGTTCATGTACAGGTAGGTAAAATTAACAGTGGATAGATTACAGTAGCAATAGCAGCAGCAACGTCTGTGCTAAGTTTGAATTGTGAGTGTGATCCTGGTGTTCCCCACTATGTTTTTTGACCCGTTCTTAAAAGGAAAAATGCAATTTCCCGCTTAGGGGTTAAATTTAGGGTAAACTTAAAACATTTGTTAGTGTTAGAATTTGGGTGAGCGGGCCCCTGAATGGCGCTGCTGTAAAGTCATTGCCTTACTGTTAACTTGTATCATTGCTAGACTAGGGTTTGAATCCTACTCACAGATGGGGGAGCTGCACATGGCCAGGGTTTGGTGGGTTATTAATCTAATGTGGTTACCTTGCCTCATTGACTTCTTTGCAGCTACTTGAATGCCGGTGAGATTGGAGAATGTGCTCCCTTCTATGCGTAAAGGTTTTCCTGGTTGAGCATTAGGGATGAAGGACTTCCTGGTTGAGTAGCAGTGTGGTAAGAACCAGAATGGCATTTGATGTGCTTCGGTCGGAACGTATTTTTACATGTGTCCTGATTCCGCTAGGAGATGCTGTGATGAAGGGCCTTATTCAAAAATTAGATATCACGAAATTGTTGAAAGTAACTGAAGATGAGAAATTTAGTTAGTTTTAGGTTTAAGCGGTAGGGCTATGTTAAGTTCAGTCCTTTTTTAGGATATGTTCATATTGTCACTGTGGGGATAACATCATCAATGCACTTAAGAAGCCTATGATTTTGGTGGTAAACTTTATCAATGTAATCAGATGAATCCCAGAACATTTTCTAGTCTGTGTTTGTGAAACAGTCCAGCATACATTCAACCGCTTGATTATTGAGCAGTATACGGAAGGCTATTTCTATTCACTTTATGATCTCTTTCTCCAAAGACTACACAGAGATGGGTCCATTTGGTATACTTGCTAGCTTCATTATTGGCATTTGCCGCATTATTAAGAGGTCCACAAGATTTCCAAATGCGACCACACCCAATTCCATAGGAGAGCCTACACCTCCCATTTTGTAATCAGTAACACCACAAGTGAGGTTTCCTTTGACACATAGGAAATCAGTTACCTTTTTCTCTAGAAGGAAAAAAAATGCAGCACACATTTATTACCCATTTGGGAGAAGGGTTTAATCGCTTTACAGTCTCCCGCCTTTCTCTTGCAACGACGATCATTATACTGTGTGGGGGAATTTCTCTTTGCCATATGTTATTCTTTATTGACCCATTAATCACAATTTGCACTCATTTTGTTTTTCCATTATACTGTAAGCATACTCCGAACCCCCGCAGCCTTCCCAACCATATTCCTCCCAATGATGTCTGCGCAGAACGGCTGCACCAAATTCCACTATGAAAGAATGAAACACCTAGTCTTTCACCAAATATGTTCATTCCAAGGGAATTGATGTGTTAATTATAAAATTATTTACAATTTGCCAAGTCCCGATCACCATCACTAATTCACTCTTTCATTCTACACTTTCTTCTGCCTTTTTTCTGTCTGTTTACTCATTTCCTTTTTTCCATTTTCTTGGGTTTGACTGCTCTACAATGTAGGAAAATGTCAACTGTTCCTTAAAAGTATTGTTCTGAGGCTAGATTTACAGCAGTATATGATCAAATATGGCTAAATATCTTTCCAAAGGGATTACAGAAATGTAATCTAAATGTTTTTGGAATACTGTGATTGCCCCTTTTGTTTTATTTCATGAAATAAAAATTGTCTTGACTACTACTAATCAGTGAACATTACCATAGCACGTGGCACCCCCATTTTTATTTTGGGGTGCCACGTGCTGCTGTGACAAGATGCAAATATAGGCTATCTTGTGTACAGACACATTAATGTAAAAATGCTACAGTATTTAGCTTTCATTCCCTTGTTTAGAATTATTTGGGAGATGGTGAAACATTATGTCACTAACTAATAACGATGAGACTGGTTCTTTGCAGATCCATCCGTGACAGCAGCAGGGGACGTGTTTGGTCTTCACGGGCAGGTAGAGCACAAGCTGGCCTTCCTCAGGGATTACGTCACCAGGGATACTCGCCTGGTTCTTGTTGGCCACTCCATCGGCTGCTACATCATCCTGGAGATGATGAAGAGAGATCCTGAGCTGCCGGTGAGTCCCCACTTTGATTCACATACTCTCAGCCACACAACTTTGTAACTCATTTAAATTGATTGTTGGCCCCTCTGTGGCTTCTCTAAAGAGTTTCCTTCTTGTTTGAGTTTTGAGGGCCAGCCTTTTGTTGACTGTGCGTGGGTGGTGTCATGCAAATTCCATTTCCTGATTATTGCTTTATCTGTGCTCACTGGGATATCCAAACACACTTATTAAACACAATATTATTTAATGTCTTTTTCTCAACTATTGGGGGGTAGGAACTGAATAAAAACACAATAAGCATTGGATTTGAAAATGTTACCATAACAATGGGGCTACATTTTAGAATATCAGATTTAATTAAGTGCATTTCTATCCATATCAGATGAGCTATTTAGATATAACAGCACATTTTGTATAAATGTCCCCCATTTTAGGGTGCCAAATGAATTTGGACAACTGGCTTCAGAGCTGTTTCTTATTAGGCAGTTGTGGGATTTTGCAGCATTAGTGCATGCGCAAGAGAGCTATCAATATCTAATGTTATTCTAGACTTGGTCATTTGTGTCTGAAAACCTGAGGAACATAGAAATGTCAATACAACTTAAGCTAACTATCATGATACAGACAAATCACAATCATTCGATTGGAGATCTGTAACTCTTTGAGACATTTTAGAAGAATTAAGCAAATACTGATCACCGCAGCGATGGCAAATGACCTGGTAGACCAAGGAAGATCTCTACATTGGAGAAGAATGCTCACCATAATGAAGAAGAAAAAAAAACATTTGTCTGGCGGATCAGGAACACTACAGGAGTTCGTGAAGAGGGTGTGGTTGTGTTAGCTACCACCATCCAAAGATGAAATAAACAGGCTGGACTGAAAGATGCAAAAACACCAAATAGCCTCAAAAACAGGATTGCCTAAAAAGTACCTAAAAGTGCCTGCCGGGATGACCTCACGGTGGTGGAATGGGTGAGAATGGTCAATGCTCAGGTGGCCTCTGCACCCTTCCTCCCCAGGCTGTCTTCCTCTGTTGGGTTCCACATCGCTGGGGCAGTGCGGCATGTGTGGCATCACGGACGTGTGCCTTTTAGCTTCTGCGACTTCTTCTGCTTCTCTTTGTGCCTCGGCTCAAAGCTGCTACTTTGGGGCCTTAATATACCTGCCCTGATGAGGTCTTGATAGGAGGCAGCTGTGCCGGGGATGGGCTGGCCCTGCTAGCTGCCGGCAATTTCCCTTGGGTGTGTGGTTGCGTTCGCACAACCTATACCAGAGGGATGGCAAGAGAAAAGTGTGTAAGAAAATAAAAGAACTGTCATGCACTCTCATTTGTAAAATATTGTGAAATATATTTTGGGCAAGAATGGCTGTCGATGGAACTGGCTCACTTATCTTGATGTAAAACAACATGATTTATTCTGAAGTGAAGAGAACCATCTTTTCTTCTCAGATACAAGCAAATGCCTATAAATTAATTTGCCTGCACTTCAATCATGCAGCACAATGACCCCAGTCACATTGCCATAGCTACTTCATTTGAAATCACGAACTGGAATTATGTCCGTATGCATACAAAAAGTGTGATTTATCAAATAATCCTCTGAGCGTCATATGCACACTGGTAGGACGTCTTTATTGTTAAATAACATTTGTTCTTATCCTCGATCTTCGCTATTTGCATTTTGAAATTACCCTACTTAAATAATAAACCACCAATAACTCAAATTAAGTGAGTGAATGGCTGTTTTGTTCACTTTGTTTGGTATGGTACTTTTATGGCAATCTGGGGTCCCTGTATTCTTCTTTTCTTTTCTTCATATTGATAAATAGCAAATAAACCCCTCTTGGCTTTCACCTGGTGTGCGATGAAAGTGTATTTTCGTTTTGCTGATGATTACATCCAAAACTGCAGGCGTCAATCAGCTGATGGTGGATGAGATGCCAGACTGATAAGCTGGCCCTGTCATATTCTTCTTGTCAAAAAAAGAATAAGGAGAGAAATACTTCCTTTCCCACTGAAGATTGCAGACTGCCAAGAAGCAAACACAAGCGATTATGTCCTGTAACATATGATGTGTGATAATCAGAAACTCATGTTCCTTTGGGCCTCAGATATTTGTGTTGGAATAATGTCTTGCCTTATGAGTTGGGGCACCAGCAAGGCATAGGTAAGTGGTGGCAGAGGTTTTAGTGTACTTATGGACGGAAAAGTAGACTGAGTTCAGCTTGTAGCAGGGACCAGCCTGGGGTGAGTTAGCACTTCCAGAGGACGGCATCTGGCAGGCTGCAGGCCGCAGAAAATGAGATGTGGGAGGGAAGGCTGATGAGACTGACTGGATTATGCCCTTGGTTTTCTCCAGGTGTAGTTAGATGTCTAAGCTATAGGTTTGGCCTGGTGTTTCCAATGTGATGTTCATAGAGTCCTGCAAGTTTTGTTATGCATCTGATGCATTTTGAAAACGAGAAAAGGAACAAGGCAAGCCTAGTTCAGCCGGCCCGTGATTAGAAGTGATAAATGTTGTTGCTCTCACTGGATTCGAACCTGGGTGTCTTTAACCACTACACCATGGAGTTACACGCTTGCCTGCTGTCGGAGTAGCGTCTCGACATTAGATCATTTTGTCACGCATTAGCATTATGCCAAGTTTGAATATTTCGCTAGACACCATTAAGCATTGTGTTAAACTGACTAACGTTTCTTATTAACTTTACCTCCACCACAAATAGCATCTATGAATTGTATGGCTTTTGCCACAGGCCGTTTTAACAGATTATTAGCCAGTAATAGGCTTACCAGTATCTACTAACTTACTTATTAGAATAATCATAAGAATTGAGCAATTTCTAGGGAGATTGAAAATAAAATTTACACTGCAAAAGCTATTTAATTTCATGGCACAACAGCGTGCGTTTTTTCATTCGTGAATGACATTGATACAGTAACTATCAATAAAGGTGACGATAACGTACTTTTTCGTCAAGTAAAAAGACGAGAGAATTGTTGAAACCCCTACTCTTTTACTGCCCAAGGGATTGTGATCTTGCCTATATTACCCCAAAAAGCATGCACAAATGCCTACTTTGAAAATCCACCAGAAATAGTCCCAATATAACCGCAAACAGTTTCATTTTAGGCTTACAATAACATAGCTACTGAAGGTTGTAGCCAGCGAAGTTTTTGTCTATCCTGACCCAAAAAGCATGCACAGATGCGTTCTTTGAAAATGCACCAGAAATATTCACAATACAACCGCAATCAGTTTTATTTTAGGCTTACTATAATGTAGCTATGTAGCCAGCTGAGTTTTTGTCTATCCTGAACAAATCCTAATGCATAATTTGTTTTGACTGCAACGAGACTCGAATGTGTCCGCGTCTCTAACCACTACGCTATTTAACAAGGGTTTGTCAGTCACTCATTCACTCAGTAAGAGATATTTGCTCTTCTTGGCTGGCTCCGGTCCGGCAATAAGTTTATGTATTGTTGTTTGCATACAGTATGTGCAGGGCTCCAGACTAGGGCTGCATGATTTGGATAAAATATTGAATTGTGATTTCTTTGACAAATATTGCAATTACGGTTATGATTTGCTGTTTTCAAACATGGGTGTAAACAGCGTAGATAATCTCACTTAAAAATAGAGTTCATAGCCTACATAATGTGCTATTAAACTGAATAAAAATCAAGTTCAGTGTTTTCTATTTTACACTTATTACCAATTTGAAGGTGCAGCCTGTGTCGAATTATTCGTTTAACTGCTCATTTAATGCAATGGCATTTGCAGCGTTTGCTATGTTTGTGCTGTTGCCATAGCTGGTTAGGCACAATTTCTCAACCCTTGGTATATTTTCTCCCAAATTAAGTTTGTTTGTAGGCACTGACATTGAAGCCGAAACTTTTAATAACAATGCTGTTGTGTATGCGGGACTCTTGGTGCCACTCGCTAACTTGAAGCTGATATCTTCGCTAACAGTTTTAGTGTTAGCTCAAACTAACATTGAAAACCATTAAGTATTTAAACAAAATTAGTCGATTTAGGTAATCTACAAAAATACTTACAGCACCTGCAAAAAAAAACAATTATGGACGTACGAGGCATACCCGTTGCCTCACGTGAAGCGCATATTCACCTTTTTTTGGAGCTGAAAATCGCGCAAGTTGGCAATTTGGATATTGCACGTCAGTATCTCAATTTCGATTATATTTCGATTAATTGTGCAGCCCTACTCCAGATTGACAGTTTCCTCTGGTATCACTGAGTCTTTCAGTGGGTGGTACCAGCACATGATTTGGTCCCACCCTCAACAAATTATTTTACATAATATTTAAAGTAAAATATATATTTGGTACATTAAATATTCATTCTGTATTTTCATTTGATTGAATGTTTAGACTGCTGTCCCTTACATCTAGGAATAGTGTACTAACATTGGGACGGTAGTCTCTGTTAAGTCATGATTCTACCTACAAGCATCTCGTTCAGAATAGGCTATTGCTGACATGTTTTGGACTTGTAAACATGTTGTTTAAATTCAGGTACATTATATGCATTTAACAGTAGGTCTTGTTGCTGCTTAAACACAATTAGATTTTGTATAAGGCAGCCTATATAGGTTTAAAAAGCACAGTTGGCTCTTCCTGGCATCACCTTCAGTTTCTCCTTACTGACACAGGGAGCTTTTTTTATCCAGCTCACTTAACCCTGTCCCTTTCCAATCTCTGTACCTGTCATTCACTCACAAACACCATTTCACGTTGACTTGACAGCAGATGGCTTTCCATCTTGCTATATACAGTAAGTGTCTGAATAAGAAATCTCTGGTGATTCTTGAGTCAGAGGAGAGTTCTTAATCTAAATCATTTTCAGCTTTGGGGCTGGCAGTTCTAACTGGAATCCTATTGATGTGAAATGACAGGTCAGACCATGTTGGCGTGAGATAGCCATCAGATCATGTTGTATACATCTAATATGACTTTAAGGAAACCAGCTGCCTCAAAATGTGTTTAGCATGGCAGCTCTCTCTTCCTACTGCCTTTCACCACAAGACTCGTTGTAGTTCCGCATTAACTCATGGCTCTGTGGTTGCCATGTCGCCATAAGGCAGCCTAAACAGAGAGCTCTGTAAATTTTGTAAATATTTTAGATGCCTTTGAGTGCTTTTATCAGGTTTTTATCTGGTTTTCTTTACTTTGTAATGAATCATTGAGTTGTTTTGGTTGCTTTCACCAATAGAGGTACAGGACTGATGGCAGGATGACTTGTTTTTTTGCGTTTAAAATAATCTTTTTAAACATGTGAGGAGAACTACTGCTCTGGCTTTTTTGCTCTGTAGTGGGAGCACTGTCATCATCCATGTGTATCCTACAAGTTGGTAGAGGTGGAGTATCCAGACTACAAAGAGTCTGAGCTAAGGACCACATCAGGTTCAGCAAGCCAACTAAATAATCAACTGGATCATCATCATCCACCATCCACCTCGGTTTACAAGACTGTTCTAAGCTATTGACATGTTTTACTGTCCTTAGCAGAAATAGCAAGCATGATATCTGAGTACTGGACACAGCACATCAGGTTACACTGAGCCAAACTTTCTTTTTATGAAATGTCAATTTTCTCAATGTTTCCACACTGGCGCTTTGGTTCAATGAAGTAAGGCTTGCACTGGAGCGTTCTGGCTGCCCATCATTAAGTAAATGCATTTCCATGACTCCACCTACATAAAGTGATACATAAAGACATTTTACATTTCTTATTAAAAACATCAATTGTCAATTGTGATTTTTTTCTTAATGTATGTCTTTTATCCATTTTGTATGTGTTTTTATTGTTGTAATACAGAGCTCAGCTGTGAAAGAGACTTTGGTCTCAGTTGATTTCTCTTCATAACTAAAGGTAAATAAACATAAAGATGATGACCTATGGTATATATTGACATCGGTCTTTCCTGAGGTCATTGTCCAAGGCCAAGACTGAAAAACACAGCTACCAAGAGAGTCTCTGTGGGGAAGCCACACTATTGAGATGTACTCTCTGAATGAAAGCATTTATTCAAACCAGCATGTTTTTGCATTTGTTTACTGCCTGCCCCCCATGTTTATGCTACTGCGCAAATACTACTTAGGTTTTTGTTGCCTAAGCTTCAGAAGCGAACAGTGGGGTGCAGTAGCAGGGGATTGCTTGAACACTGCAGGAGTGCCAGGCAGATAGCCTGAGGGGTCAGGGGAAATATGCAGCAAGAATGTAGCCTCACAACCCACTACAACACGGGGTGCTGGATGCTGTAAAAACAATGGTTGCACACAGTTCGGGGGCAAACTCAGTGGACCGCAGTTTATATTTGAGTGCGTCTTTGTTTTCTGTGGGCTGTTGACTGCAATAGATCAATACTGTGTGTGTCTGTTTTTATTTGTGTTTGTGTTTATGTAACCCCGTTTCCAAAAAATTGGGATGCTGTGTAAAATGTAAAGAAAAACCGAATGCAATGATGTGCAAATAATTTAAACCCTATATTCAATAGAATAGTATAAAGACAGCATATCAAATGTTGAAACTGAAAAATGTTATTGTTTCCTGAAAAATATATGACCACTTTGAATTTGATGCCAGCGACATATTTCAAAAAAGCTGGGAAAGGGCTGCAAATGACTGGAAAATTTGTGTAATGCTAAAAAAAACCTGGTGGAACATCTCACAACTAATTAGGTTAATTTTCGACAGTCAGTAACATGATTGGATATAAAACAAGCGTATTAGCCAGTAATAAGCTTTACCGGTATCTACTAACTTACTGGAATAGTCATAAGAATTGAGCAGTTGCTAGCGAGTCTGCCAAAGCTATTTCATTTCATGGCATAAGAACGTATTTTTTTCTTTCATGGCAAAACAACATACTTTTTTCTTTCATTCGTGAATGACATTTGCACAATAACTATCAATAAAGGCGATGATAACTAACTTTTTCATCAAGTGAAAAGACGAGAGAATCGTGGAATCTACCAGAAATAATTAATAAATGTCGTTGCTCTCAATAGATTCAAACTTAGGTCTTCCACGTGAGAGGCACTGTCTTTAACCACTACGCCATGGCATTACACGTTTCAGCAGTCGCTAGACTCCATTGAGGATTGTGTTAAGTTGACTAATGTTTCTTATTAAGTTTACCTCCACCATAGCGTCTATGAACTGTATTGCTTTTGCCACTGGCCGTTTTAACAGCTTATTAGCCAGTAATAGACTTACTAGTATCTACTAACTTCCTAGGAATAATCATAAGAATTGAGCAACTGCTAGCGAGACTGAAGATGATCTTTTCCATGCCAGAAACAGTCGCAATATAACCGTATACAGTTTCAGTTAAGGCTTACTATAATGTAACTACTGTATGTTGTAGCCAGCAAATGTGTTTGTCTATCCTGACCCAAAACACATGCACGGATGTGTACTTCGAAAATCCACCAGAAACAGTCACAATATAACCATAAGCTTTTATTTCAGGCTTACTATAATGCAGATACTGACGGTTTTAGCCCGCAAAGTTTTCGTCTATACAGAATAATTCATAATGTGTACTTCGCTTCGCCTGCGAGGAGATACGAACTCGGGACCTACAGTTCACAAGTCTACTTCTCTAACCACTACGCTATTTAACAAGAGTCAGTCAGTCAAGTGAGTCAGTCAGTCTCTGTCTGTCTGTCTGTCTGTCAGTCTCATTAAAAGATTCAGAGAATCCGGAGAAATCTCTGTACGTAAGGGACAAGGCCAAAAAACAATATTGGATGGCCGTGATCTTCGGGCACTCAGGCGGCATGGCATTAAAAACAGACACCATTCTGTAGTGGACTCTGACCACAGTACGTCGCTGCATCCACAAGTGCAAGTTAAAACTCAACCATACAAAGAAGAAACCATATACAAACAAGATCCAGAACCGCCACCGCCTTCTCTGGGCCAGAGCTCATTTAAGATGGACTGAGTGGAAAACTGTCCTGTGGTCTGATGAATCAAAATGTGAATTTTTTTTGGGGGAGTCATGGGCACCGCATCCTCCGGACTAAAGAAGAGAGGGATCATCCTGCTTGTTATCAGTGCACAGTTCAAAAGCCAGCATCCGTGATGGTATGGTTGACTTGCACATCTGTGAAGGCACCATTAATGCTGAACAATATATACAGGTTTTGGAGCAACATATGCTTCCATCCAGACAACGTCTTCTTCAGGGAAGGCCTTGCTATTTCAGCAAGACAATGCCAAACCACATTCTGCACGTATTACAACAGCATGGCTCCGTTGTAGGAGTCCAGACCTGTCACCCATTGAAAACATTTGGCGCATTATGAAATGAAAAATATGACAAAGGTGACCCAGAACTGTTGAGCAGCTGCAATCCTATATCAAGCAAGAATGGGAATACATTTCACTTTCAAAACTACAGCAGTTGGTCTCCTCAATTCCAAATGCTTACAGAATATTGTTAAAAGATGATGTGACACAGTGGTAAACAGGCCCCTGTCCCAACTTTTTTGAAACATGTTGCTTGCATCAAATTCAAAATGGGCATGTATTTTTTCAAAAACAATAACATTTCTCAGTTTGATATGATTTTGGTTTGGTTCAACATTTGATATATTGTCTTTGTACTATTTTCAAGTAAATATAGGGATAAATGATTTGCACATCATTGCATTCTGTTTTTATTTGCATTTTAAGCAGTGTCCCTACTTTTTTGGAAATAGGGTTGTATTTCGAGTGTGTGAATTCTAAATTCCATCTGCCCTGAACTGTCTTCTTAGTATGCTACATGGTGATTGTGATTTAGCACTGTTTGAAACAACTTTGGAAATGATATGCCATAACAGGGATTTAACTGTTAACCACTGATGACTTGTTTATTTTAATCTCCAGGGGCCCATTATCAGGCCAGACAGACAGCGTATTGGCAGAGAAATAAAGACAGTGTGAAAAGCACTTCCCACATAAATAATTAGACAGAAGTGTGAGAGAAATGTTAGGAGAGAGATGTTGATTGTCGATCTCTGGACCAGGTTGCATGTCTACAAGATGATGTATGGAGTCTCTGGCCTATTGGCTATGGGTTGTCAAACATGGTAACTTACTCCACCACCTTCAGTTTTGTCTTCTGTTACCTCTAGACTCTGAAAAAGGAATTTGGTACTAACTGGAAAGGTCACAGTTATTTCTAATTATCCAACATATAATCTACGTTTAACACAATCTATGCCCTTCATTTGCAATTTCTACAAAGCTAACATAATTAACAATTATTTGTTTCCCATAATCATATGTAGGCATAAAAAAAAGATTCAGAAGAGTCCGTACAAACAAAAAAAGAAGACAATGGCGCCAGGCATTTAACTCTAGATTTCTTAATCATGTCTATGTTACAAACAACCATTTGTAGTAAGGATAGGACATAACCTGAATCATTCCCTTACCTGGCACCATAATATTGGGACTCATATTGCTACCTCTTCCCATGGCCATATAAAATTGAACCGCGACCAATATGAAAACCACTAATACCATAAGTATTATAACAACAGGAGCCAGGAGCCCAGATTTTCTTTAATTTGATACTATATCAAAAAGTTTGTGAATCCCACATTGTAATGAATGATCATTAACATGTATAAGGCTCTGGGAAACGTGCCTTGAATTTCTCTTAGAACTATGGTGTGATTACCAATTGTGGCACAATCTCAAAACACAGGCCTCTGGAAAGACATCTGGCTGGGTAGGATTTTAACGTCTAATTTTTTCCAAGGTGCTCAAACAGACCCAGCTGTTTTTCCCTGTTGAATGGCAATATTTGATGACACCCATTATTGATGGATTTGACTCAAAGCTCTACATGTCCAACATGCTCAGAACCTATGACACATGAAAGTGTGAGGCTGCAGTTAGAAATGGAAACATCACAGGTTTTTGGGGTGGATGCGGAAATCAAGAGAGTAATGGCTAAAGGGTTTGTACCACACCTAATATATTGAGTTACTTGAGACATGGGTTGGAGAGGTTGTTAATGCCTTTTAATGGAGATACGTGTATCATTAATGCTGACTGTAGCTGGAATATCAAAGTAAATTAACCTGTGGCCAACCCAAATGTCTGGAGGGCTGTATGTTGGTACAAAAAGTACATTGTTCTCTGTTTAGGCTGTACTACTTAACCCCATTATCTGCCATTAATTGCCCTGACTTCATTAACAAGCTGTTTATACAAGTGTGGGCCTGGAGTGTTCTCTGATTGTCATGTTTTACCCATGCTGTAGATTTTTTCTGTAAAATGTACTTTATATAGTGTAATGTAGGATATTGACGACTTGCTCTGGCAAATAAAAAAAAAGAATGGATGTGGTTAATAAAAATACGATATTGATGAATACATCAATTTATGAAGCAAGAAACATCATTTCCATCTCATCCCTTGGCTGGAAGAGGCAATTCATTAACAGTTAATGAACAAGTGGCGAGTACATGAAGAAAATGAAAACAAGTGGGGTCAAAGGGTGGGCTTGATCCCTCCTGTCTGAGTTGTCAGCAGTGGGAAGCCCCAACTGCTGGCCCAAATAGATTTTCCAATGATGGGAAAGACCACGCCCTACCGCGCCCAGACGGGCAAAGAGCCGAGTACACAGACATCAACAACATCTATTGTCTGAGATCTTGACAATTTCCCTCACTAGTTTTTCTCCCTTTCCTTCACCCTTCCCTTTTTCTTCACACCTTATTTATGATTTCTTACATATAATTCCCACCTTTCCTACCCTGTAGGGTGGGGGCCGGTGCACATGAAATAATTTCTGTTTTACTTGATGATATGTGGTTCCTCACCCTGAAAATTTGGTCCAAGAAAAACTAATCCATGGTTCACTTGGACTTAAATTCAATTAAGCTACTGTAATTCTTTTAAGATGATCTTACCATTCATCATTAGCATTTTGAGTTTTAGGTACTATGTTTTTTTTGCAATTGCAGCATAAAACATAACATGGCTAAACAGATTTTAAGTCTCATGGTGGCTATAAGTAGGTAGCGAGAGTTACGTTAAGATTTTAATGGCTGTTTAAAGAAAAATGAATAATTGATTTCAGTTTCTCTCTGCTCATATACATTTTTCAGGGTAAGGCGCCATCAAAAGAAAAAAGATTTAAGGAAATTTAGAACATCTGTACCCATCTGTGTGGGACAGCAGGAAAAGATATGAATAGTTATTTGTGAAATTGTTTCCTGGGTTTTTTCCAAATAAGGCTGTGAATGGGTTGGTTTTAGTTGTTTATTGGCAGACACTGGATAGAATATTAAAAATGTCGCACTAAAATTGGGATGGAGACGGACTTTCCTAGAACATATGATATAATGGGCCGGAGCCTGATGGCACAGCGCCCATGTCTAGTTCATATTTCTTTCCATCCTGCTTTCTTGAGAGATGCAGGAGGCCAACTGTCTTAAAGTAATATTATTCGTTAGTATAATTAATACAAGATTGCCTTGTGTCCGCTAAATGCCACCTTTTCGTTCTCCCGGGTTTCTGTCTTGAGTGGCGACAGGCTTACCATGCTCTGGATGGTAAGTTCTGGAGATCAATAGGATCCCTGGTTGGAGAATTGCTTTTTCTGATGACAGCACTGCTGTAAAGGTTGACCTCTCATTACCTTTCTCTGTCTTCATGATTCATTCAATTTTGACCTTCACTATAAGCGCGCCGTCACTAATGTACCTGTCAAGTTGTCTGGTCCTGAACGATACTTTCCATCTTAACTCACATACCAGCCAAAACTGCTGACACACACAGACACCCCATCGTACAGCACGGAGACTACGAGCGAGCCCGGAGTGTACTCCCAATGTTACCTGTCTCCAGCCCACTCTTTCCCTAGTCAGAAAACCCGCAGAGCAGGCATGGAGCAAGACGTTCGGGCGTATGAATGGAGCCTGAAGAGTCCCAAGGCTACTGCTGTCTCTCTTATGAGGTGCGAGAGAGGTACGCGCGGAGAGCTTTAGTGCGGCCCTTAACCCACGCTCTGTCACGTAACAGCTGCTGCTGCACAAGGTCCTGCACGCGCACCACAGCCAGGTGGCCTACACGCCGGCATTTTACGACCAGAAGAACACCTGCTGTCTAACAGTGCACTGGGTCTGGCCTGGCACTGAGTGGCTTGTCGGCCCATTGGACCTCGTTTACGGAGTGTTTAAGGGCGGGCTCGGCACCCCCGACAAGCGTTCCATGCTGTTCCCAGAACCTTTTGCGATCCTCCCTTCTCACTTTTCCTACAACTTTTTTTTTTCTCACCTCTGCGAGTATAAAGAAGGGAGGTAGGTTTGGAGGTTTAGTCATTGACAAATTGTTCCCATTTCGGAAAACCATTTGGTTTCCTTAGTTCCAGGATAAAGCTTGTCATCTCTGAGATTGTGTGTTCTTTACAAATGTTTCACTGCGTCAAGAGTTTAACTTCAGAAGTTGACTTCAGTGTACAGTGTGTGCGCTTGAGCATGAGTGGGTTTTTTTTCTTCCATGGACTGAACACACACCCAAGTGAAATGTGCGTGTAGGGTTGGCTGAAGCTCCAGTGCATCTGTAGAACATTAACATTCTTGCTCTGTCACATTTAGAGCTCAGAAATCAGCCCTTTTTCACTGTGACATCTTAAGTCCACTCCGTTCATCAGTCCTTTTTCTGTCCAGCACCACCAGATGTGTTACTGCTGCTGTGGGTTTAAAGACACCCCTGACCTGGTTTTAGTGACCAGTTGTGTTTGTGTGTGTTTCCTTACTGAACATGTTGTAATTGCAGGGTAGACATGAAGCTTGTATATGTGTTGTTCTCTATGGATTAGTTGGTAATGTATGGCTCTTGCAATGGCAATATAGTGGGTTCGCTCTCCGGACCATACGTATCAAGCATTTATGCATGCATGACTTTTCTGTAAGTTGATTTGAATAATAGTGTCAGCTAAATGACATGTACCATATATGAAGGAGTGGAAGAGTCAAGGTGTATGTCTTTGCAAGTGTGTGGTTGTGTCTGTGGTGTTTTATGTGGGTTAAGTGCTTGTATGTGTAATTAGTTGTCATTTTAATCAGTATCATACTTTCATTAGCATTTGTGTGTCAGGCTGAGTCTCGGTTCGTGTTGAAGGGCCAGCCTTTTCTTTCTACATTCTTCAGAACATTCCTCTGTTCCTCTGGAAGAGGAGCTGCTTCCCATCAAAACTACCGCTTTACACTTCAAAGCTCACCTGCGTCCCACTCCACAGACCCTTTTCTTCTTGTCTCTCTTTCGCTCTCACACACAAAATTTTCTATCACGCTCACAACACCACATATTGGTATCTTTCAACAGCCCCATTAATCTGTATGTGATACATTTTAAAGGATTGCCATAGCAGACCACGCAATTGGAAGATTAATGATGAGGAAACATTGATTGTTTTCATAAGGGAGCGCTTCTAATTAATGTCGTGTTTCGCAGCAGTAGATTACACTTAAACTAGCCATTATGTTATCTCTGAAGTATGTGATCACTTGCCCCTGTCACCCTCCACGTGTCAAAATCTTCCAACTGCCCATCCTCAAGGGGAAGCCTAAGTCTTTTAGTGAGTGTTTCACTCGCATTAAAGACTGCCTGTTTCTCTATCACTCTTTCTCTCTCACCCCCTCCCTTTACCCCACATCCATCCCATGTCCTGGTGTAGTCCTTGAGAAGGTGTTAAACGCCCGGGCTAAGGCTAGTTAATCAATCCCTGCTTTGAACTGGAAAGAAAAAGAATTCCGGCCTTCACAAAAGAATGGATAGTGAGTTCACATCCGATCGGTGTGCCTTGCACTCTCTGGGTCGAAGGCCTACTGTTATGTAGAGGTTTATCACTCTTCCCGCCTGCTGCTGGCCAAACAGTGGCAGGTGCTTCCTGTTTCCTAGGATTTGTGTCCTGACACTTTTTTTCCCTCTCTCTCTCTCGGACTCTTTCTAAGTCTCTCCTTCTGTCTCTTTCTGTCTTTCCCTCTTTTTCTCCCTCTCTCCCTCTCCTGTATGTCCTCTGCCTCACGTGAGCACATGCGTTGCCCATGTCACATCTTCTCTTTTCCTGGATCCCTTGTCGCTTTTTCAACCTTCATTGTGCACCTTCCACACAGATGTGCACTCCCCAACAATATACAGTTTCTCTCTGACTTTTGTTCTCTCTGTCTGTTTTGTCTCTATTTATTTTTCTTCTCCACTCAAACTCCTATTCACAAGTGCCCCTTGGCAGCACTAGTATAATGTAACATGAATGCTGCTCACAAACTTTCATTCTAGGCTGAATGTTGGTATAAAAGTTACAGTGGCTTTCAAAAGTATTCCCCCCTTTTTGGACTTTTCAAAATTATATTGAGTTACAAAGTGAAATCAAAATGGATTTAACTAGGTGTACTAATGTTGCTTTCAAGTCGTTTTAATGTCTGTTATGTCAAAGTGAAAAATAAAATCTATAAATGATACTAAATGAATTACAAACAGAAAACAGAAAAAACAGAAGTATTCAGCCCCTATGCTATGACACACCTGAAGGAGCTGTGGTACAACCGGTGTATTTAGAATTAATTAGTTGAATAGAGTCCACCTTTGTGCAGTTCAGATATTTCACATGATTTCAGGTTAAATACGCCTGACTCTGGGAGGTCCCACATTGGGAACAATTTCTAACAAAAACTACAGCATGAAGACAAAGGAACATGCAAAGCATATCCAGAATAAGATTCTTCAAAAACACCAATCATGGGTAAGATATAACAAGAAACCAGGCAAGGTTAGTTCAGCCGGACCACAATAAAAAGTATTGTCCTCTTGAGATTCAAACCCAGGTCGGCCACGTGAAAGGCTGTGTCGCTAACCACTACACCACGGAGCTCTATGTTTGATGGGTGTCAGTATAGCCTCTATCCTGAACAAATCCACTTTTGCCACTGGCCGTTTTAATAGCTAATTGGCCATTCGTGAATGATATTAACAGTTAAACTGACTAATGTTTCTTACTAAGTTTACATCCACCACAAGTAGCGTCTATGAACTGTTAGCTTTTGCCACTGGCCGTTTGAACAGCTTATTAGACAGTAATAGGCTTTACCAGTATCTACTAACTGGAATAGTTGTAGGAATTGAGCAATTGCTAGCGAGTCTCAAGATGAACTTTTCCATGCCAGAAACAGTCGCAATATAACCGTATACAATTTCAGGTTTTGGTTTTAGCCAGCAAAGTTTTCGTCAATACGGAATAATTCACGATGTGTACTTCGCTTAGCCTGCAAGGAGATACGAACTCGGGACCTATAGTCCACAAGTCCGCTTCTCTAACCACTACTCTATTTAACAAGGGGCAGGCGGGCGGTCGCTCGCTTACTCAGTCAGTCAGTAAGAGACATTCGCTCTTCCTAGCCGGCTCTGCTATTCAATGACATAGAAAAACATTTCTATGTCATTGAATATCCCGCAGAACACAGTATAGTCCGTTATTAAGAAATTAAGACAATATGACTCTACTATGAATCTGTCTAGAACAGGCTGTCTTCAAAAACTGAGTATCTGGGCTAGAATTGCACTAGTCAGGGAGGCCATCGCTGAGCTGGGTGATGCTGCACCATACTGCTACAATAGCCTGGGTGCTTCACAAAAATTGCGTTTATTGGACAGTATCAAAAATCAAATCCTGTCTAGAGATGTGGGAGACAATGAGACCAAGTGGAAGAAGATTCTATGGTCTGATGCAACCAAAAATGTTTTAGTCTCAACACTAAGCTCTGTATTTTCAAACTTTTTTGAAGCATATGGGCCATTTTTGCAGTATGCACTGTGTCCTACCTCAGCCGTAGAAGACGAGAGCAATCAATTATTTTTGGGTTTTGTATTTTTCTAATTGATTTTGTATAATTTGCAGATTAAATGTTTTACTTTATAACATTGTAACATCTGGAGACATGTACTATGACTGCTGAATAAACATCGAAGAAGCCTCTAACCCTGATTCATTCTTTCACTTACACAAATGTACATGAACAACTATTAGCCTAACGGTTAAAATTAAATAGATCTAACAACAATATAGACTTTTTTTGTTTTGATCAGTGGCAAAAATGTCTGATTAAATCCATTTTAATTTAATGTTGTACAGTAACACAATATAATGTGGAAAAGTCCAAGGGGGTTTAATCATTTTGGGAGTGACTGTACCCGCAAATTGTCAAAAAGTTTGAATAAATCCACGTGTGTAAATTTATTAACAACATGATCCCAAAAAAGTATAATAATGCATCTTTAAACTGAAGCTTTATTGCTTATTGCATTACCTGTTGTAAAGAAACTAATTGAAAGAATGCAGGGAACATTATAGTTTGGTGTAAGTAATATCCTTTCTTTTACACAATCTTTGGCAGGTGAGGAAGTCAGTGATGCTGTTCCCCACCATTGAGCGCATGGCGGTGACCCCTCAGGGCAGGGTCATGACACCGTTATTGTGCCGACTGCGCTATATGGCCTACCTGCCCATCTTCCTCCTCTCTCTTCTGCCAGATTTGCTCAAGTCCTTCCTGGTGAAGCTGGTCTTCCGAAGGCTTCGATCAATGGACCACTCAACTGTGCTGCCTACTGTTAGCCTCATTAACGTGGACACTGCAGGTGAGTCTCTCCTGTTCTACTTAGTTTTATTTCATTTCAGGCGTAAGCAGTGAACTAAAAACTAACGCTCGCCACAATCAACCTGTTCACGGAAAGACAATATACAACCGTACTCTGTCAGTTATGGTATCTTTTCTATAGTCTGTAATGCTCACAACTACAGTGGATATAAAAAGTCTACACACCCCTCTTAA
>JACXGI010007071.1:0-38931 GCA_016801175.1 Esox masquinongy
GTTTTCTGAGGTCCAAGGTCAACGCAGCCGTCTACCAGGAAGTTTTAGAGCACTTCATGCTTCCTGCTGCTGACCAACTTTATGGAGATGCAGATTTCATTTTCCAACAGGACTTGGCACCTGCACAGAGTGCCAAAGCTACCAGTACCTGGTTTAAGGACCATGGTATCCCTGTTCTTAATTGGCCAGCAAACTCGCCTGACCTTAACCCTATAGAAAATCTATGGGGTATTGTGAAGAGGAAGATTCGATACGCCAGACTCAACAATGCAGAAGAGCTGAAGGCCACTATCAGAGAAACCTGGGCTCTCATAACACCTGAGCAGTGCCACAGACTGATCGACTCCATGCCACGCCGTATTGCTGCAGTAATTCAGGCGAAAGGAGCCCCAACTAAGTATTGAGTGCTGTACATGCTCATACTTTTCATGTTCATACGTTTCAGTTGGCCAACATTTCTAAAAATCCTTTTTTTGTATTGGTCTTAAGTAATATTCTAATTTTCAGAGATACTGAATTTGGGATTTTCATTAGTTGTTGGTTTTAATCATCACAATTAAATGAAATAAACATTTGAAATATATCAGTCTGTGTGTAATGAATGAATATAATATCCAAGTTTCGCTTTTTGAATGGAATTACTGAAATAAATCAACTTTTTGATGATATTCTAATTATATGACCAGCACCTGTAGATGCTAGGCATACAGCTCCAGCTACTCCAGCTACACTTGTTTTTCATTGGAGTATAAAATGTGTATACTCCTTAATAAAAGAAACCAAACCTGCATGGTGAATTCGCTTTTGCGAACCAAACATTTGCCTTTGATATTATTCACTGTAGACCAGTGATTCCGTTGGGTGCATTTTACCGTGGCGTCCCGCCATGTCTAAATCTTTCCCGCCACGTCCAGAAAATAAAATCAATAATCAAAACCTTTTGTTCACAAATAATTTGTCAGGGTACAACATCTTTCTTAAAGGTATTTAGCTCGTTGTGCTTTTTTCTGCATGCGATTTGAGGAACACAGATCGCACTGGCATAATAATTGGAGCCACCAAAACGCTCTATACAGACGAGCTGTACGAGAAGCACAGATGTCCTTTCCGTGTTCGAAAATAGTTGTTCTCTCTGTGAGCATTGCGCGTGGAACAACAAATTTTGTTAGAATGTATGCCTCTATAGAAGGAAGGAGATTACCATAGGAACGCACGTTGAAGGTACCAGTTAAAACACAAATTATTCTCACCTCGTTTAGATGTAGCGGTCAATATTGCTGCCTCAATTGTATCCCCAGTTATACTGAGAAAAACAATGACGTACGACAAAGCACGTTTTTCTCGCTGTTAGTACTATTTTGCCATGCTAGCTAGTTGTTCATCATTAATTGCGGGGCAAATGGATCCGTTTTGATGTAATTTTTCTTTCTTAAATTGTGTTTGTTGAAATATTTTAATCCGTTGCAGCAAAAGAGAAAGGGGAGCAGGGACAATACTGTTAGGTAACTTTAGCTATTCTGATGAAGGTCTTAATTAAATTTTGAATTTTTCTGAACCTAAATAACCTTATTTATTAGGACAAACTGATCAGTTCCAAGGCAGAGAGGAGATTAAAAAATATAAAGATAATGGAAGAGGAATTGAGGAAAGAGGAAGAAAGTAAAGAAGAGATTGAGAGGCGGGAATAGGAAGAGGAGGGAATAGGATGAGGAGAGAATAGATGGAGAGGGAATAGGAAGAAAGGTGAGAGGAAGAAAGGAAAGAAGAGATGGAGCAAGAGGAGGGAATCTAGCTACCTACATGTGCCCCCCCCATACCTTTCCCCCCACAGCAAGAACATTTTCCAGCGGAAACACTGCTGCAGACTTAATAATTTATAATAGTTAATTTGTTAACATAAATATTTTTTGTGTTCTATGCTGGGAGCATTAAACTGAATGTTATTAAAGTAAACACGCCATCATGAGATAGAGATGGGATTAATAGGTTGAACAAAAAGATTCATTTGGTGAATCCATGATTCAAGGGATCTGATTCCATTAAATTACCTGTACTGAATGATTCATTTCACGGTATTAATTCGGAATTGCCCATGACTAGTCTGCCTTGATCAAGACCTTCTGATATGCAACGCTTCAGGGAAAAAAATATCAGTGCGATTAGGAAAGGAAAGTCAAGTTTTTAATGTATGTATATAAGATATCTTTTTTTAAGCTAGCATATTTATATTTATTTGTATTTCATGTTGTTCTGATGGAAACGTTATTTGGTTTATACCACTAGGTTGAGGTGCAGGAAGAGTATTATGGGAAAGAAAGGAAAAAAAATCACCTGACCAAAAACGAAAACATGTTATCTACTGTGTCTTCTTTCTTCCTGTGTTAAAAAAAGTTGGTAATGTACACAAGCGCAAAATCAAGCTTGAATTATTGAGATATGTTTCTCTCACTAACACTTCACATTGTTGTCAAAGTTTTGAAGATACATTTTCTGACTTTGTGAAGCAATGTTAGTGATTCCTCCTTTGAAATGAATGGTGCTATGCTAAGCTAACTATGGTGTATGTTAGTGGTCTAACTGTTTAGAATGGTTAGCCTGTTTATGTAATTAAAATGCTGGTCCTATTAAGTTACATGCTCAATGTATAGATATTATGTTGACTTCCTACCTAGTAGTAAAATTCTACTTAACTGGTTTTATGTGTAAAAGTTTATATGTCTAGATGAACTGGAAAACAAGAAAGGTATCTCTTTGAGAGTTTGGGGGCAGGTGTGATTTATCAAATTACTTCCATGCCATGAATTTATTACATATCCTCCCTTATTAATGTTTGTATAAGTACACATCTCTAATTTTCTTGGTTTGAAGTAGCCTATTTAAACCGGTGGGGTGAGCTGGAGAAGAGTGAGGACCAAAGACTGAAGGATCTGCATAATTTCTGCATGGATGAATGGCCTCATATCTCTTGCTATGTGTGATTCCATATCATCCAACATTATAGTGTAACCCTCAATGCTGTTATCTTGGCAAGTGAAGGGTTAACAAAGTACTTAAATGCCCGGGATGTGCTGAGGACCGTGATCAGAAGTTCTAAAAAACAATTCCTAACCACTTTGAATTGCACTTTCTATGAAATGTGCTGTACAAATGAACATGCCTTGCCTTCATAAATATAAGGATTTATTGATTTAGTACAATCATCAAACATTTGGCACAATATTTCTTAGCACATTTAAAATGCTTTTTGGCGATTTTGAAAAACATTTATTAAATGTTTCAACAAGACTTTTAATAACACTTATCATATTAATCTCTGGATGCTCTAAGAAACATGGTTTTCTGAACATGTACTTGCTGGGAATCAGTGACACAGGCAAAATGTAAAACATGTCATCTGCACCACCTCCTCCCCAATACAGCGCTATAGTTAATAAGGTCATCCCTTGAGCCAAGATAGTAAATATAGTATGTTTAACAGTTCCTGACATTTCACAGGTAAGAATTGCCCTTACTGTCAATGCCTTCATTATCTCATTGAATCTTAATTAACTATAAATATGAGAATTTTACAGACTTGCTCCTAAAAGCAGCTTCATGTCTTCCAAACCACAATTCTAAGGCGCCTTGACGGGTAGACCCGTTTACACAGATCACTCTGAAAAGGGTCTGCGGCTGTTCAGTGACAGTTTGCCATTCATACGTTTAGTGCAAGATACAGTCATCTTGGTAGTGGTTCTTCTGAAGTGTTGTGCTCAGGCTTCTGCATTTACCATGGTGTAATGTTACAATGCAGCAGTGGTGACCTTATCACTTCTGTTGAGATCTCACCTGCCGCTTCTGCTTCTTTTGATTCATTGACTCTTTGATTCATTGAGAGACAATATGAAACTACTGTGTTAAACACAAATATGTGTGTCAAGAGAATAAGATCAAAGAAAGGAGAATTACTGAGTTTGTCTCTCGTCTGAACGATGAGTGACATGTAATCAGTTTTCATCCAGGACACCAGGGACCGGGGTGAGCTGAAATAAATATCCATAGCAAAGTGACATATGTAATGAATAGATGACCATGTCAGCAATCATAATGACATCCCACCTACCACAGCTAGACTAATAAAATCTAGACTAACACACATACACTCCAGTGACACATAACAGTGAGTCAGCAATGACGCGGAGCAGGGTGAGTGCAGTATACGTTAAACTGACAGACTAGTGGAGGTAGCAGGTGTCAGGGGGTGGGATATGGGGGAAGATGTAGTCTTGATATTACTATGAGCTGAAGCACAGTTAAGTATAACCTCGAACACTTGCTGTCTCTGCGCGGTAGCTGAGAAGGTGACATTTCAGTAGTCGGTTTGAGGTACCACTTATCATCAGTCACAACCATAGAGACCGTCTGGTGGTTTGAGTTCAAATCGTTTTAAACCTGAATAGTGTTAGAGCATGACCAACAAGCTCTAACCATTCTTCTCTGGCTTCTCTGTCTGACTGTCTCTCGCTCTCACAAAAACTTTAACTTTGTATTACTCTTTTATTCACATTGTTATTCTTAATAGCTCTCTTTGGAAAGGTTTTACTATTTCCAGTGATAAAGATGTGCAGGTATGTGTCACATCCAGACTTACACTTTGTTAATTAGTCATCAAAATAATATATTCAACATGCGGTTAACACCAACAAAAGGAGTGCTTGATGATTAACAGAGAGGCAGCATGGTTGCCCAAAATACCTCTAGAATTTCAAAGGAATTGCCTAGTCCACTACATCATAGCATTGTTGTTAGGTGTGTTTAAAACAGTTCCAGAGTCAGTGTTATTAACGTTATAAGGATGACAGTCTTTTTCAGAATGTGCCATTTGGTACAAAATTCTATAATATAACCAGTTACCAAACATTTATAAATACTGCTTATTTTTGCATGTCCATATGGAGATGTAGATTGGGTAGGGAACCCCAAATAAGGGTTTGAACCACTGATATTTATGGTTTCCCACCACATGTGTCATCTTCAGTGTTCTGTCTGTTGTTGAAAGCAGTTCAGGAGATATGTAAAAATGGTTGAATGGGTAGGGGCTTAGGGAAACCACTGGTCCATTCAACTGGTTGAGTGTCCTCTCACCCACCCACTCTCAGTGATTTTCCAAACATGAGACATACCATGGAACAAATGATTTATAAGTCTTCTCAACAAAATGGAGGATGTTTATTTAATCAACAAAAACATTTAAAAAAAAGACATTGCCTTAATTTTCCCAGCTCCACCACTGTAACTTACTAAGGATACTGCATCATTTGAAAACAGTGCAATGTCACATAGGTGACCTAGATATGCCGTATATATCAGTAATGTTTATGGTTTTAAAACAGTCTACTTCTTCCCACACGGGGCACTTACCATGGTGTGCTATTTCAGGTCTGAGTTCTGTTTCTACAGCCTCTCTCGCTTCTCTCACATGTATCCGCTTGCCAAATACAGTTACTGCAACTGTGATGTAGGAAAAAATAGCGTTTTAAGATAAGATCAAGACGATTTAAAAAACACTGGGACATAACTGGTATCCACAGTACCTAAATTTGAAACTGTCGCTTTCAGCAAGTGACATTAATTTAAACAAAAGAATTAGCTAAAATCAATTACTTGCAACTTAAAATGTTCTTAGCAAATTCCAAATAAAATCTCACAGATAACCCAAGTTCATCTATGTACTGTACTAACCAATCATCAACTCACCAGTCACAGATGCTCCCATGACAGGCCAATCCGCGCCAGATGAGGTGAAGAGGAGGGACTGAGAAGCCAAAAGAGACACCATGTCCCTTACCTAAACGGAGACCAGCCAACCATGTCATTCAACAGCCAGGCCACAATGTGTGTAGGACCAGCACTCTCTACAGGGGGTGGGTTGAGTCACTCGTGAACTGGTGAGTTTCTCCATTGCACCGAAAACCTCGGCTTCACTAGACTGTCTGCCCATGCAT
This sequence comes from Esox masquinongy, assembly GCA_016801175.1. Lineage (NCBI taxonomy): Eukaryota > Metazoa > Chordata > Actinopteri > Esociformes > Esocidae > Esox > Esox masquinongy. Next base: position 5,985 of record JACXGI010007071.1, read on the forward strand.
GGTCTCCCAGCAACACTGCTAAATGTTTCAAATGTTTTTCTCTCTCTCTCTCTTCTGATGTCTTTCTCTCTCTATGTGTGTATCTCTCTCCCTTTCATTCTACTCAGACACCTTTCTCTATCTCTTCTCTATTGATCTTGTCATGTAGCTGTCTCTGTGGTTTTTAGACCAGAGCTTCAAAAGTTCCTTGCATGCAACTCCAGCCTTCATATGTGAGTAGAGGAGAGGCCCTTTGGTTGTTCATGTGTTGTCAGAGGATGTTAAAGTGCACACTAGGTTTTCCCCTTAGCTTCATGTGCTATTGAGGACATGCAGATTTGCTTCAGGTTTGGAGGCCAGCGTTTAGGCCTACTGTGGGCCTGCTATCTGTCTGTAGCCCTTCTATTGTGTGTGAATTAATGGAATCATATCACTATCAGGTGCTGACTTCTGATGATACCATACTGTATGCATATATCAATGGAAAGAGTACTTATTCAACTTCGCAGATGGACGTGTTTGTATACATGGTTGCATGTGTGGATCCAGCTGTTGCTAAAGTTGCTGCAGTAAAGGAATATAAATGCATGTGAAAATGTTGGTAGCAAAATAGAGTGAGAAAATCTTTATTGAGTTGAATAAAAGGAAAACAGTCACAATTTTAATTGATCTGTTTTCACCGTTATATGAGCCAGAACCTATTATTGTACTGAGAAAAATAGGGATGAACTGATTTTAAGTTTCACTTCTACAATTTTGTGCAGGATGGTTGATTTAATGTAGTTCTATTCAAACAGTTGCTTCTCAAAAGTAAGACATTTGACAAGTATGTCCCTTGTGATAAGAACATTTATTTATTTTGATGATATTTACTGCCTCCACCACCAATAATCAACGTTATCTTGCCTTGAATAAACAGCTTGTTTGTTTATTGGCAGGGAACATTTTGTAATCATAAGTAGACAGTGTAAATTCAATTATTTGGTCCATACCTATGACGTAACAGTAATATGCAGGAGTATTGGGTAGCTGCAGGGTAAACAAACAAGAGTTAAACACAGAGGGTATGTGTGGCCACAGTGTGGAGCAATGGCCAGGCGGAGTGCACTGAGGCCCATGTCCATAGGGGACATGTGGGATTCAACATTTGCATGGGGCCATTAGTTAGCTACAGAGAGGGTCCTGCATGCTGTTGCATTTCAGTCTGGTTCACACTGTGCATTGTGAGCTCATTCTTCCGCCAGCTCTGCTAACTGAAAGCACGAGTAGATTTTAGTTTGGGAGAGAATACAGAGCAGCGTGTCTTCTCTCCTCAACTGTACACACAGAACATCAGTTAGCGGATGAAATGTTTTGTTATGTATATGGCCGTTGTGAAATGCTCTGACACAAGAGGTTGCTCAAAGAGAAATAAATTTTGGGTTTAAAAACACGTCCTATCAGCACTTTTCCTTTGTCTAATATCACAATGTAACTGTACATTACAGAGGAATATTAATATAAAATATACATTAACCTAATTAATTCTATATTTTATGTCTACAAACGTCTTGCTAATCTATTTCTCTATAGTATTTGTATACTGTACAGCTGCACAATTCTTGTACATTTAAGTCTTGTGATGAAAACATTATGTTGCGTATCATTGTCAACGGCAGGTATTGGGACATTTTTTAGGAACAGATGAATTATGGAATGTGAAAAACCTATGCAAGCAATTAAGGAAAACCTGCCTCAGTCTTGTAGAAATTATACAAAGTTAACGACAAAGACACATTAAAATGATTTGATTGATTGTCCCTGAATGGTCTAGTGTCCTATCTCTCCTCAATTTGATTAAAATAAACAGAAATCAGGGTCTGAATACTGCTCAGTGATGATACCTGACCAAACGTACTGATTTACAACTGTGGAAAGGCGTTGCCCTAAGAGCTGCAAAGCTAATAGGATTATTATGTAATTTTCTATTTCTAAGTTATTTTGAATTTCCTGAAACCTTTTCACTCGGTAAATCTGTAACATAAAAATGCAAATGTAAGTAGACTTAATTTAAAGAAACAAAATGTGTGAACGGACTTTCAATAGCAACTTAACTTAGATGTATACTATAAAGATAATACATTATTCATAAATATATTATATATATATATATATATATATATATATATATATATATATATATATATCTTTATTGATGTAATGCATCTATTTCTATGTTTTATGTGGACGCGCCTGGAAGAGTTGCCGCTGCGTAAGCAGCAACTAACATGCATCCTAACAAATGAAACTAAGTGATCCTCAATATATTGTAGTTCAATATTTAAAGATGCAAGTTTAAGTATTTTTAGTCCATACCCATCAAACAAAAGACATCCTAAGTACATCCAGGGGACCTTTATCCAACACGGTAGGGTAGAACCATTAACCAAACAAACCAGATGTTTTTTTCAAATGGCTAGACGTGTAGTAAGTACATAAAAACCAGATGTCATTGTCATTTAAAATATTGAGTTCATACTTTCGGGTGTGAAACCGACTGACCTATCCTCCACTCTGTTTGACTAAGTGTGTTGGAAACAGGTTAAGCATCAATTCCAGTAACGATGACAATCGTCTACTGTCTACTTTCTTATCGAGTTTCAGCGTCAGCGGACTGAAATGAGGGTTACAGTGCTGAACAGATGTTACTGCGCCAAGGTGTGGTGTCTGATTTTACTTTTATTTCAATAACGGTTTTTCTGAATTCTTCACAATACAGGACGTTGTTGTGGTTAATCCATTGTAAATTGAAGTAACCCATTTCATAATCCTGACAACTTGATTAATATCACATTCAGCACACTACTACACTGTAGATGTTATCTGAACTAAATTACAGTACACTGGTTGTTTTTGTTGATCATACAAACATCTTGTCTGTAAAGCCTGTGTGTACTGGCATTAGTCAGTTTCATATTCTTGGGAGGTTTGTGGCTTCTGAGCGTATACCTCAGAGATAAATTTCAAAGCTGATGTGAAACATTAAATATTTCCATATGTCAATCAGACATACAGTCTCCACCATTCATTTTTACTAGAGGTCAGATATAGGAAAACAATTAAATATACTGTACTTCATTAACCACTGAATTTACATAGACATTATAAGCTCCAGAATGTTCCACAGGTAATTCAGGGGGAATTATCTTAAAGATAAGATCCCAAATTAATATAACTATTTATAAAACATTTTACTATTAATATTAATGTCAGTGCATCATGCAGACTTTGAAATGCCACTATGTTGATCATGTTAAACTTATTAAATTATTATTGAATTTTGTTAGTCCATTTCAACTATCCATTTCTAAAAACATACTGACTGAACTGCATGTTATCAAGCTAACTTACGTCAGCAGGTGATATGATCAACTCTCAGTTTCCAGCCCCATTTTCTCTCAGTCCTGTTAGTTTAAAAAACATCCTAACGGTCTGGCATCAATGGAAAAAACACTAAGAACCAGATGTGTGGGAGATAATCTACTAATCACAACCCAATCCTAAAATTCACCTATTTATACAAATACATTTTCCAACTTTCAATCTGACTTACAAACTTGACTATTTAGATTTTTTTAAACAAAAACAAAATTCACATTGAGATAATTTCTCTGTCTCCTTTCTCCCATAGGTTTAATGGAGTTTTGTCGAAACGTTTCTGAAGTCTCCTATCGACCTGCCCATCGCCTCTCTTCATACCTCTAAGATGATCCGCGTTCACAACACCCAGTATTCCCTCTTCCTGCGCCAGGCTGATGTAATGCGTCGCTCGGGAAAGCTGTGCGATGCTATCATTTCAGTGGAGAGCCAGGTGTTCAAGGCCCACCGGTTAGTGTTGGCCTGTGCTAGCAAAACCCTGGAGAACCAGCTTACCTTGCAAGCATCAGACTCAGATTGGCCCAATAACATTGACCACACTCACCGTTGCAGCCTGAAGCTCCTCTCCCCACACACATTCCAACAGATACTGGACTTTGCTTACACTGAATGTCTCGAGGTCCCCGCGGATGATCTGCCCCAGCTTCTGAAGGCTGCCCAGCTCTTGCAGATGCATCCTTTGGAAGAGCAGTGTCACAGTCAGCTGAAGGCCCTGGAAAGCCTGATGAGAGAGACAAGGGAAAGAAAAGAGAGAGACCCAAGAGAGACCAAAGAAACAAAAATGACTGAAATTGAATCTAAAATTACTAAGGAGAAAGATGAAAAAGAAACACAGGAAAGAAGTCCCATTCCAGAACTGGGGGTTTTCCAGAAAATTCCTCTGATTGATGAGAAGCCCCCGAGCACCCCGTTCACAGTGGACCCTGCTTTTTCTGACACTACGGAGGACACCCCCGGTTCATCACTCCAAGAGAGGACAAAGGCACTCACACCCACACCAGTGACAGCCACACTGCCTCCAGCCAGGTGCAGTGTCATTGCTACCACTAGCCAGCCCCCTCCATCCCATCCTTCGTCGTCAAGGTTCATGTGGCACCAAGTGAACGCACTGAGGAGGATGGCTTTGAACTATAATGACTTCCTGGCAGTCCAGTCCTCTTCATCACTTCATCCCTCACATCATGTGGTGACATATCCCTTTCCTCTCTCTGCTTCCAACATGTACCCCCTGCTGTCATCTTCCATCCCACCCCATGTTCACAGCTCCATCCTGGGCTACCCAGGAATCCAGCACCCTTATAATCGCCCCTTGCTGTCTGGCTCTCGAGAGCCAGGAGGCATCCTCAAACAAGGCCTGCTGGGAAAAAGGGACCCGGTGGAGAAACCATCAGAAGGACAAAGGTAAAACATTTCTCTAGAGGAGATTAGTACAGACATTTTGTTCATTATTCTTCTCTTTTTTTCCCTGTTTTTCCTACTAATGTGTAGTTCAGAATCCCCCTAATTTGCTTACATCAAGTGGCACATTCAGACACGGCTACACATTCAGACACATCTGACTCATTGTTGTTTGGGTGGATATGAGTGAAAGTCTAGCCTATTCTTTCCTACAAGCAGTTTCCCGTTTTCAATTCAACCTTTTCTCTTTGTTATATTAAAAAACTTTATGTTATGCAGAAGGTCATTTATGTTAAAATTCAATCAATGACTCTGTTGAGTTATGAGTTATGTGGTCTGTTCTTTAATGGTGACATCACACTGCCTCTGGTTTTCTCTGGTTATACAGTGAGTGTACTTCCTCTTCTGTAGTAGAGAGACATACTGTACAGTGTACATTGTGTACTGTATGGTGCAACTGAAAGGCTCTTAAAAGCATGTTTTCAGATAGTAAGTAAAAGGGAAGCCCCCTTCTTTTCTCTCCATCCTTGCAAATATCAATCATAAAAGACATTCAGATCTTCCTACACAAGCTATTTCAGGCAGTTTTCTTATACAATATATTCTTAAAGGTCACCATATTGCTCATACACGTGCTCATGCATACACAGGCAAGGATAATATAATATATACTGTACTCCCTCAAATACCAGCTTGACTCCCAGGCCAAAACTAACATATGTCCCAGATAAGAGTACTGCAATGCAGTCAATAAAACTGTGCTCACGTAATCATGTTTCAATGTGGAAACTATCAGTTGTCACCATCTCTCTAACTTCCTCCCTCCTCCTGTTGCTGATTTCTGAGGTTTTTCTAATGTGTGGCTATTTCATTTTGGGGGCGTAGGAAACCATGGAGCATACTAAGTAGCATATGTAGCACATTTTTCGCTTTTGTTTATTGGGGGATTGTGGGGCCACATCAAGGGCAATATCAGGCTTCTTCGATGGTCCAGTAAGCATTCATCTATGATTTTTCAGTGTAGCCAACCAAATGTGTCAGAAACTGTATAGTGGAAAGTCCCTCAGTAAATTTTTTTATGTCTGGCTTATTTCTCAGAACCACAACCTATGAGAGCTGAAAGTTTAAAGCCTCCCCACCTGCCAATTTTGCTTCCTCGATTTTTTTTAGAATACTCAAGAACACGGAAGCACTGAGTGATGACGCTGAATCATGCACTGAATTAATTGAGCCTCACCACAGTAGGTGGCAGCCTTTTCGTCATTATTACACAGTCAATCAATCAATCAAATTTATTTATAAAGCCCTTTTTACATCAGCAGTTGTCACAAAGTGCTTTTACAAAACACAGTGGAAGTGGCTAGCTGGCTAACGGTTGATGGGACACTGACACAGTTACTAAATTATCAAAAAGACCCACCCTCCCTCTGTTTGCACATGTGCCTCCACCATTTGCAATAGTGTCCCAAAGCTGAGGTTGTGAAAATGATTAACAGGCTAATTTGACCCTCCAGCAGAGTCCTGCATGGGCCCATTTTTTGGAGCCTCACCCAGACCATGTTGGCTACATCTGTTCCACCCGAAAGCCCACAGAAGGACATATTTGGTTCCTCAACCAAACCCACTCGCATTGATTTAAAGTGAACTAAATTGAACTATTACCCAGAAAAACATTTATTTATTATAATTTATTCATGCCTCCAGACAATCTGTCATATTGTTAATGTCAATCTATTGCATTCATTTCATTTAAGGGTCTGCTTCTTTGAATCATGCAAGGAGACACATTAACTTGACAACGCCATACAGTATGCTCATGCAAGGAGATACCACACATTAACTTAACAATGCCATACAGTATGTGCATGCAAGGAGATACCACACATTAACTTGACAATGCCATACAGTATGCTCATGCAAGGAGATACCACACATTAACTTGACAACGTCATACAGTATGCTCATGCAAGGAGATAGCACACATTCACCATTTCACTTTTTATAGGCAGTCCATTGGGTTATTCTTCTTATCTACGAACCGTAAAATTAAATGAAGAAAACTTTAAAAATCTTTTTCAATAGTTCTTTAATTGCTTATACATCCTTTTTGAGATAGAGAAGGCAGAATCCAGCGTAGAAAAGTGAAAAATTGGTTGTAGGAAATGGTTTTGAAATTGTGTCCAGATTTTAGGATAATTTACCACAAGAACGACATTTGGATTACTGAAAGGGGCACTGTGAAGAATTCTGCATCTAAACAATAACATGGCTTGTCTCTTCCTTATCAAACAAGACCTGAATATTATTAGCTAGACCAAAGAGGTTTAGGGAGGGATGGATAGCACTGTGAGCGTCTAAAGTGAGTATAATGACATTACAAGTCAATGCAAACTGATAGATGGACTGGCGAGAAAGTTTAAATGGGGAATATCTCAGGCACTCAGATACATTTAGTAGAAAAATATATTTGAAACTTAACTTAAAACAGGTGTGTACTGGTCATTTTTGCTTGTATATATGCTAGCAGTACAGTAATAATTCTACATATTGCCCATTTAATTGGTATACAACTCCAGAAAAAATTAAGAGACCACTGCACCTTTTCTTTGCTTTCCAAAAAAGTCAAAAAGGAAGGTTTTGAGTGAGGAACAGAAGGGTTAAAATTAAGAGACCACTGCAAATTGAACACTTCTGTTCCTCACTCAAAACTTTCCTTTTCAACCTTTTTGGAAAGGAAAGAATAAGTTGCAGTGGTCTCTTAATTTTTTTCCAGAGCAGTATATGATCTAACAAGGGAAGAAAGTGAGAAAAGGTGTCAGGATAAAGCTAGGTAAAGCTAAATCACCCTCAACGGATCGCAATAGAGCAGTATGCTGATGCTAAAGATACTGAACCAAAGAAGGACAGTTAACGAAAGCATTTGTTTTCTATTCTTTGTGGTTTGCTATTCCAAATTAATTGAACTTGTTGGTGCATAGATATGAAAAAGGATTTGGCAAAAATATGGAGAAACTATGAAACACTTGAGAAGTGTATAAATGTAAACAGGTATAAAGATAGGGGTTAACGATTCCACCGGAGAAAGTTTAGCCAGAGGGTTATAGGTAAAATAAAGTGAAAGAGAAACTTGTACTTGAAGGTATTTTAAAGAAACTGTGGAAATTCAAACTCAGATTGACAAATTTGTGAAAAAGCCATGATTGCTAGCAGTGTTTAGCTTCTATCTAAAGAAATTTCCCAATTTTCTATGAATGGTTAGTATTTCAGGGGAAACATCACTGGATCTGTTACATACAACAGAAGATTGTCTGGATAGGGAGATATTTGATCAAGCATCATAACGTAGAATAGACAGGATTTGCAATGGCAAACAAGTAAAGGCTCAAATAGCATTCTTGTTGTGTTACTATGCTTGTTTGCACTAATGTTTTATAATGCTTGTTATTAGATATTAGTGCAAACAAACAAGAGTGAAAGACTGTAAAAGATGGATAAAATCTCTCACCAAGTTACCATTGCGTTGAGAGCAATGGGAACATCAGGTTTTGACTTTAAATTAAGCTTGTTGGTTCTTCTGAAATAATCTCAGGAATGAGTTCACACTGCCTCTGGAAAGGTATCGTGTAGCAACCTGGAACTCAGGGATGACCAGTCTATATCAGTTATCAGATGCGCTCATAAGGTGTAGGTCGTTTAACACAAACCATATAGTAAAATGTCATGTATGCATTCCTGGGGCTACACAGAATGTTACAAAACCCATGACTAGTGACAAGTCAGTGGCATGTGTTCCTGGGCCTAACCAGACTGCTTCGATATCCAGGACTCAGGGATTCCAAGTCTAGTCGATTAGACATACTTATGTGTGTGTAATTATCAGTAGCCCTACGAGCTTGAGCATGAAGATAAACGAGGAATGCCGTAGTAATCAAGATTCCAAAGTAATACAATTTATTCCAATCACGTAATAAAGTTACAATACAAAACATAGTTACATACCAACACGATTCAACATCCTCCCAACTAGTCTAAAGGTCTACTAAGTCTACCATAACTATTTAAGACTCGATAGCACGAAGGTGTGCTAGGAACTTCTGTTAACAATAGACTCCTAGAAGTCAAGCTTTACTATTTATCCCACCCAGACAGGCCGAATACAACCTCCCCCATTGCATCTATAGTTGGATCCCCTCACCTTGACTCAAACAATGGAAACAAAGAAACCGACATTCACACATTTACATGTATTCAATTAGCACCATGAAACGCTAGACACTTGGTCTTGCTGGATGTCTGTTTAAGGAACGGAGAATGTCCGTTCCTTTCAGGAAGCAAATAGGCCAATTGGTGTGAGATTAGGATGTCCCACTGAGTTGAGACACCAGACAACACGGCACCTTCACCAAACTTCCAAAACACATCTTTCATTACACTACACCTCCCCCAATCAACCAGTTATAACAAAACATAATACATAACCAAACTCCCGAAGGCTCTCCTTCGGCCCCACCCCCCAAAGTTCCACACCACAGCGTTACAGTATTCAAACCATATGCCATGATACTCCATATAAAGTTCAGATGCATACTATGTCCTTCAATCATCCATGAGATGTCTCTAGAACAGTGTTTCCCAATTCTGGTCCTCGGGACCCAAAGGGGTGCATGTTTTTGTTTTTGCCCTAGTACTCACACACCTGATTGAAATTAAAGACTTGATGATAGGTTGATTACGTCAATCAAGTGTGTAACTGGTAGTGCAATGTTTGAATCAGGTGTGTGAGTACTTGGGCAAAAACGAAAACGTGCACTGTTTTGGGTCCCCAAGACCGGGATTGGGAAACACAGCTCTAGAACATAATTGGAGTCCACCTGTTTCAATTGAACTAAATTGGACATGATTAAGAAAGGCTCTTAGGCTGAATCTCAAATCACATAATACGTACTGCAAGTATATACTTCACGGTGGATGGTGAAGTATGTACTGTTTAGTATATAGTAAGCTAGTATGCCAGTATTGGGACCGACATACCACCATGTCATAACATTTTGTCTCATTAGATCACTGTCATGCATTTACATCACACTAAATTTGAATATGCAGCTAGACACCATTAAGCATTGTGTTAAATTGACCAACGTTATTTATGAATAGTATACTTCCACTACAAATAGCATCTATGAACTGTATGGCTTTTGCCACTGGCGGTTTTAGTAGCTTACAAACCAGTAATACTAGTATCTTACTGTTTGGAATAGTCCATAGAATTGATAGGTACACAGGCATAATGTAGCCCTTGCTAGCGAGACTGAAGACTTTGGCAGACTGAAAACTTTTTTCAGTCTGCCAAAGCCATTTCATTTCATGGCATAAAAACATACTTTTTTTTTTCATATGTGAATGATATTGATGCAATAACAATTAATATAGGCGATGATAACTGACTTTCTCATCAGACGAATGGACAAGAGAATCGTGCAATCCTCTTTTACTGAGCAAAGTGTTGTGGTCTACATTACCCCAAAAAGTATACATAATCCAAAAGAAATAGTAGACAGTCCCGGCAATTTTAGCATACTATTTTCAGTGTACTATGGTTTGGAACATGCTAATATTCTTGCATACTAATCTGGCATACTATATAGTATGCATAGTATGTGATTTGAGATACACATTACACTTCATAGTGCATGTCAGAGCAAACACCAAGACATGAAGTCCAAGGAATTCTCTGTACACCCCTGAGATTTGTGACAAGGCACAGATCTGATGATGGTTATTAAAAAAATTGCTAAAGCACTGAAAGGTCCCTGGAGTATAATGGGCTTAATCTCTGTGAAAAAAAAGTTTGGAACCACCAAGAGTCTTACTAGAGCTGGCTGTCAAGCCAAACTAAGTAAACGGCAACAAGGGCCTTGATCAAGAATGTGACTACAAACCCAACGGTCACTCTAAAAGAGCTTCAGAGTTTCTCTGCAGAGATGAGAGAACCTGCACGAACGACAGCCATCTCTGCAGCACTCCATGTATGCATGTTTCATGACACAAACTGCATTAATATCCAGCTCATAACACACCCTGGGTTAACCAAAAAACATCCTGATACACAAAATTTAGTTCTGGTGCCACCTCTTGTTTTGATGCAGTTGTTGGGTTGATTTTCAACTGTGTGACTGCCACCGCAATTCTAGATTAAATGAATTACATTAGCATATTCAAATAGCAGCATTTTGTTATTTATGAGTCTGAAATATAATGTTCAAGCAGCCTATATTTATTACTGCGTAGGCTATTAGGTGTTTTTCTGATTTAGCAGTGAAGATGCAATGAGAAATATTTTGCTTACCAATATGTCAGAAGAACTCTGTTTTTATACTTTATTTTATTGGATAAACATCTTCGCTAACATTTAAAAGCAATTACCAAGGACTAAGTACATTTTAATTAGTTTATAGTCCTGTATGCCTAATGTGTCTGATACAATTCTCAAATGTCCTGAGACATTTTCCTAGCAGAAGCCCTGATTTACCGATGTGTAATGTTCGGAGATCACCATCAGGATGATCTCACCATCAATACAGTTGTCTATGGTGCTTAGCAGGTCCAGTGATGAAACAGCAACTCATTCAGTTTGACTTTGACAGAATAATGGATGATGACAATGTGATGTTGGATAATCTTTGGCAATTCATTCCGGTAGCAGAAAACTTGAATGACATCCGAAAGAGGTGTTAGGCGTAAGCAGTTTGAGGTACCTACAAGATGGAGCATTCTGTTAGGGACTGATCATTTTTATGACATGGGGTATCCAGAGCCCTCATATGATTGATATGGTTGACCCTCCCCCAAACAAAATGTAATTTTCACATCACCTCCCCGAGGCTTAGGAAAAAAAAACATGACCCTCTCAATTCAAAATGCAGATTAAAAAGTAGATTGAGTGCATTTGGTCTCAAAGAAAAACACTCCTGCTCAACAGTATGCACGCAAAGGTAGCCTATACTATGGGCCCACTGTACAAACAAATGAAATGGAAATGGAAATATTAAAACGTATATAGCCTAGATTAGCTATATATTTAAAATGCAGAAGATATTCTAACTTAAAATTTCATTGTGCCTAAAAAGTTGAGCCCATATTATAGGGTTGTTTTTACTTTTCCAAACAGTCTATAAAAATATGAATATTGAACCTGGTCTCATTGGAATGCGTACACTATTTTATGTAAATCTTTGGCAGCTGAATTCGTAAGATATATTATGTTGGGTGAAGTAGCGTTAGAGTAATAATCCAGAAAAAAATAGTGAATGGCAGGCTGTGTTTTGAACCCACATCCTTCAGCTCTGCAGATGGTTGACTACTCTCTGCTCCAAATAGGAACTTCTGCTTAGGATTAGCAAGAAGTGGTGTTACAAGGTCAATATGTTACAAGTAGGGGTGTAACAGTACACGTATCCGTACCGTATGGTACAGGACGTTTGGTTCGGTAAGCGTTGTGATCAGAATGAATATAGTCTAGTTTTATCAATACGCGTTACTTTTTTGTGTGCGAAACTAACACTCTAAACTCAGAGTTTCACCCCAGAGACAGATCTTGGAGCCGTAACTTAGCAACTGAAGTACATAGATAATAGGGGTGTAATGGTACGCAGAAGTCACGGTTCGGCACATACCGAAATTTTAAGTAACTGTTTGGTACCATTTCGGTACGGGGTATAGGGGTTATACATTTTTTTTTTACTGAACAAATCCTTCCTAGTGCAGCTTTAACTGGAAAGCCGTAATTTTCCCAAACGGGAGACCTGAAGGATATGGGAGGGTCCTCAAGCTCTGTCTTGCCGTTTGTGTTCGCCGTATTTATTTACGAGGCTGCATTACATGTTCTAGGCTACTTCAGTTGCTAAGTTACGGCTCCAAGATCCGTCTCTGGAGGGAAACTCTGAGTTTAGAATGTTAGTTTCGCACACAAAAAAGTAACGCGTGGTTAAAACTAGACTATATTCATTCGAATCACAACATGTACTGAACTGAACGTCCTGTACCATACGGATTCGTGTTCCGTTACACCCCTAGTTACAAGTGATTTTATTTCTAACCATAACCCAAACCTTAACCCTAACCTTAACTCCAGTGATGTGATACCTAACTTTAACCCCAGTGATGTGATACCTAACCTTAACCCCAGTGCTGTGATACTTAACCCAAACTTTAACCCCAGTGCTGTGATACCTAACATTAACTGTAACGTTAAAATGCATTTGTTACATATTGTAGCGACCTTGGTAAGGCCATTACTCATCCCACCAAATCTGTTATCCTTGTATGGAGCAATGGATAGGATGCCTGTCTGCGGAGTGGAATGTCGCCGGTTCTAAACACTGCTTGGGTGTTTTGTGTAAGTTCGTAATGTATCATACATTTTAGTAACATTTGTAACATACCATACATTTTCGTACCGTTCGTAACATATGATACGTTTGTCTAGTGTTCACAACATTACATATGTTTTAATATTGTTTGTAACATGTTACATTTTAGCCAATTCGTAATGTATTATACATTTTGGTGGCGTATTGTAATGTAACCTAACGTAACCCAACATATACGAATTTGGGTGCCATTCATTTACGTAAAATAGTCGACATATTACTGCCGTTTTAAACTTAGGAGGACAGGAGGACCTGGCCCACACCTGAGGAGTACCAGGCTTGAAAGACCCGTTGCTGTCCCGGTCCAAAGTCCTCCTGGTTGTGTTACAGAACAAAATGAACAAAAATCTCTAGGTTTCTTCCTAAATTTCGGCCTTCTTAGGGAGTTTTTCCTAGCCACTGAAATTCAACACTACTGTTGTTTGCTCCTTGGGGTTTTAAGGCCGGGTGTTTTGTAAAAGCACTTTGTGACAACTGCTGATGTAAAAAGGGCTTTATAAATAAATTTGATTGATTGATTGATTACAATGAGACCGGGTTGGAATATTGTAACAACTACGGCACAGCTGATACACATAGCCTAATATACACAATGCGGCACTAATTGCATGCCCTTCTTGCTGGAGTGAGCGCTAGTTTCTATTATTATTTATCGTTGCGTTTATTTCATTTTTTTAGATCAATGTCGCAAGCCTAGCCTGTCTACAATATCAGAATTTATGGCCCCACCCGGTCATGATTGTGTTCGGGCTGAGAATGAACTCCCTATCACTAGGTCACAATGTCTTCAGCTGCAGTTTTGTTGGCCTTCATGTTGCTAGCCTTTCCTCCAGGTCACTCAACTCCTTTTAGCACGGGTAGGATTTAGGACTAGTTCGCTGAAACTTTTCTGAGCGTGATTTGTCTGCGCAGAGCAAGGCTGTGGCAACCTTCCTATAGTATTAATTTACAATAAAATAAATGACCCGATGTACAGGTACCGGCACAGAGTTGTGAATTTCTTCTAGTCCCTTTGCCTGTTCTTTGTCATCCTTTTCCACTATGCGAAGCAATATATTTTTCATTGACGCTGTGCGGTTGTTGAGAACAAGCTGTGTTTCTGATAATTGTCTGTTTATTAAATCAGTGCGCAATCCTGAAACAATTCCCTTTCTACATGACGTTCAAAAAAGGAGCAAAACAACTCGTAGGTATACTGATATTCTAACCATCCACATGGACTGTTCGCTACATTCTGTAGCAGCAGCTCCTCCAACACACAATTCGTTCCATTCACTTTTTTCCCCAACAGAACACCTCCCTTTGACTCTGAAAGGCCACTGAATATTTCAAGACAATTTACAGTAAACAGATACTGCAAAGAAACTCTTGAGTAGGAAACTTTGTTCATGATTCCGTAAGTCTCATCATGTTAAAATCCAATCTCTCCTTTATTCTAGACTGATACTGAGGAACAAGCTGATGTAAAGAAGGAATTTGCCTAAGAAGGACTTGTAGATAAACTAGTGCTTTTGAGTCTGGCTTTAAATACACAGCAAGGGCTAGTTTACCAGAATTTAAAGAATACAACACAAGGATGGGTGTTGTATGGGGCACCTGTGACAAAGGAAAATATGGTAAACTGTGTCTTATATATTGACATTAATATTAGCAGCAAGTCTGTAAATAACAACAGCAAAGTCCAGAAAAGGGAGGTCATTTTCACAAGCAAATATTTTGCTGCGTGCGTAAATTGTGCTTTGTTAAGAAACTTTTAGATTGGAGGTGGCTGAAATGGGTCTGGAATGAGAGTGAGCAACCCAACCAAATTACAAAATGCTTTTAGGCTTTAACATATTCTAACTCAGACTGTTCTAAGGTGAGAATGTTTGCAGGGATTACTTAAATGCCTTAAAAATTAGTTGAGTGAGCTTGTAAGAGAATTTCCCGTGAAATTCAGGAGGACTTGCAGTTGGAGGGTGGTATCCATTTTTTGGAATCCAACAATGTAGTTGTAGAAGCATTTAAGTATGTCAAGGTTTCCATGTGGAGGCAGTCAAATGAGGATTCTGAGGTATAAAGAGATAACAGAAGTTTTGTTAAAATCAAAAGAGGTTGACAAAGAAGCATGTTGGGTGTCTTTGATACATAGAATTAAACGGGAAGTTGCACTGACTCTTATCTGATGGCCAAATAGTAAACTGGCCTTGTCATTATACTCACAGCAGAGCCTTTGTAGCAGCAGATTTTTAGCATTGGATGTAGCTAATAGATCAAATTAGGCCTGTAGGTTTTGTCACTTTTCAAGTAATAAAATTCACCATAATTAATATGATAATATAAGAGTATATAAAAGACTTCAATATTTCCCAAGAAAGTCTCACTTGTCGGTATCAACAAATGATTCAAGAGATATTGAAATAAAGTACAGAATGTTGCATCAGAAAAAAAATGGGAGTTTTCTTAAGTGGTGCTTGTCTTTTGACACACTGAAATATCTATTGTCAGTCAAAATATTCACCCCCTTGGACTTTTCCACATTTTTTTGTGTTACAACAAGAAATCAAAATGGATTTAGTTTTTGACCTGACCAACACAATCAAATCTATGTCAGTGAAAAAAAAATCAACAAAATATTCTAAATGAATTACAAATACAAAACAGAGCATAACTGATTGCTAAATGATTCACCCTTTGGTATGACACCTCTGAATGAGCTTTAATACCACCAAATGTCTTAAAATGTCACATATTAATTTAATCGAGTTTGAATGAGGGTATTTCACATATTTCAGGTTAAATACACCTTTCTATGGGAATTCCCGCAGTTGGTTAGTTAAATTATCTTTAGCAAGAATATTTTGTCATCTCCAGGGATCAGTGCTACCATTCTATTTCATAAATGTTTAAAAGCCTTTGGACATAAAATATAGTTGGATTCCGCCCCTTGTTAAATAGCATAGTGGTTAGAGATGTGGACCTGCAAAAAATAGGTCCCGCGTTTGTATCTCAAGACACTCCTCACATTCAAAATAAATTATGCATTAGGATTTGTCCTGGCTTAATAAAAAAATCGGTGGATACAACCTTCAGTAGCTATGTTATAGTAAGCCTAAAATAAAACTGTTTACGGTTGTATTGCAACTATTTCTGGTAGATTTTCTAAGTACGCATCCGTGCATGACTTTGGGGTAATACAGGCTACATCAAAACCAATTGGGCAGTAAACAAGTATGGGTTTCCACGGTTCTCTCGTCTTTTCACTTTACGAAAAATCAGTTATCGTTACCTATATTGATAGTTATTGTATCAACGACAGTAAGCCTATTACTGACTAATACGTTGTTAAAACGGCCTGTGGCAAAGCTATACATTTTATAGATGCTATTTGTGGTGGAGGTAAACTTAATAAAAAGCGTTAGTCAGTTTAACATAATGCTTAATGGTGTCTAGCGAAATATTCAAACTTGGCAAGATTAATGCGTGACAAAGTTATCTAATGTGGAGATGCTATACCGACACAGGGCAAACGTATTGCACTGTGGCGTAGTGGATAAGGACACGGCCTCTCATGTGGGGCATCTGGGTTTGAGTCCTGACCGGGCAACAACAGTTATCACTTTTAAATGTGGGTTGGCTGAACTAGGCTTGCCTGGTTCCTTTTCTGGTTTGTAAATGAGGACATTCACTCTGCATACTTATTTGTATTGTTTTTAAAGTATTTTTTATTAGAAGTGGGAACCATAGAGAGACAGATGAAGAGGACAAAAGGGTGAATGGTGGAGACTGGTAGTCATGAGTGTTACCACGGGATCACAACTCCGTATGCTTTTGACGCTAATCTTTTTTTCTTGATTCAGAATGATTTTATTCTTTGAACAACTTCACCTTAATTAAAGGTTTGATTTCTCTCATGTTCTAGAATATTCCAGATGATAAACAACAACTGTGTTTTTATAGTCTTTTTTCCTCATCATCAAAATAAAATTAGTATTTCTCTGCCTTTGTATGGTGAAAATCTTACAGATGGTACTTCAGAATTCTTTTTAAGAAGAGATAAGAGATTGTAATTTTGTGGACAAAACACACATGCTTGACTTAAATGTCAACATATTTAACTTTAATCAATGTATCACATAGTGCTAGGTGCCATAGGATGTTATATATACAAACACAGCTAAAAGAAATAGTTGTAATGACTGGATTGGCCTTTCAAATTCGGCATCTTCAGGTATCCATAACCTGCAACTGGAGAGCCAGAGAAACATTTCTAAAGATGCTGCGCAAATGTGTCTGTATTGTCATGATCCTCCCCACGACACATCAACTGTCTGACAGTTCAGTACCGTTAAGCACATGTGTATGCACGAATGACACCTGTAGAGTTAGATTGACTCGTCTGTAAATAAAGCTTATTTTCATTCATCAGATTCTTTCTTGTCTTGTGTCCAGCTACTCTCAGGAGCATCCAGAACAAACCCTGGACTGTCAGAACTGCAGCAAGTCCATGTTGGGCAGCTCATGGTTGCAGACATCAACCGCCAATCCCTCAGGTAGCTAGCGTCAAATCATTTGTTCTCACTGTAACTTCCACATTAATGCATGGGCCAATCCTAATCCTTTCACAAGTCCACACTAATTCAATATAGCATAAACAATTAATATACCTCCTTATATGGACAGAGCTTATAAAGCCAACATGTTAGAGGGTGAGAGAGAAAAAGAAAGAGAAAGTAGGCTGTGAGAGAGTAGTGGCTTTTTGATGGTGGTGCAGCAGTGCAGTAGTGTGGTTAACTGGCTGAACAAACAGTATGTTCTGCAGTGTGCTGGTGGTTTTGATACAGTGCCAAGGGGGAAAAGCTTACATCTTATTTTCACTCTATTTAGGATTAACATCCACCCCACAATTTGAGTCTTTATGCATGATGTGATGGGGTTAACACTGTCATTTGCTCTTTAGTGTAATGAACTGAGTTCTCACTTCTGACTGGCATCAATTACAATAGACCACATCCCTCATACTAAAATTAAATTGCATGGACAAACAAGAGCAACAAATTCAGTGTTTCATTGACCTTAAAAGTAACTATCCCAAGAGTAACACTTTTATTTGAATTATCAATGTTTCACTGACATTTATCACAGTTATAAGTCTTTATTATTTTATTCCCCATGTCATGTTCATATATAAGAATGTCATGTTCATATATAAGAATGTTATGTTATGTTTGAAGCCCCAGGAAGGTTTGGAATGGAAGCTGATTGACACTAGGCAGAATTGTGGTGAGAAAGAAAAGAGAGGGGTGAACACTTTATTGTTGTGGTCTGGTTATTTTTCTTTCTCTCGCTCTCTTACCACAATTCGGCCTTGTGTCAATCAGCTTCCTGCTAAACCTTCCTTGGGCCTCATCAAATTGTTCTCCATCCCCCACCCTGCTGCCTCTGTTCAGTATCCTGTATGGGTTCTACATGGGCCCCATAGTAACACTCTGTCACAGTATACGTGTCAGGCAACATACCAAGGAGCTGACAGCTCTAGTTCAGAATCACACCTCTGTCAGATTCTACAGAAACATAAAAGAACACACGGAATTGAAACAATGGTAGAAACAATGTGTCAATTACAGCTGAGTTTGAAAGGATGTGGTGTAAATATAAAACTATATCTGTAAAGCTCCTTGCAATTTCTGTGAGACAATCTGGACAGAGGATCTGAATGTTCAATTGGCCTGCACTGTTTGCCAGCTAGGTTTCAGCATTATTTAGAGATCGAGAAAATTGTTAACACGCCCAGTGGCTGCAGCGGTAAGAAAAGGGGTAAAGTAAGGGGAGAAAAGATGGAGAGATGCTGATGCTTAGTGGAGAACGAACACTTTATATCATGTAGGGGATTCAGTTACAACACAGCTGGGACAAAGAATGTGAAAAGACACATTAGCTTGATGAAGGTAACTACTGATGTTATTACACATTCTCTTGTTCTGCTACGTAACACAGTTTTATGTAGTTACACATTTAACGAAACTGTTACACAACTGATCTGTCAATTACAATGTTTATGACCAAAATAATGGCTTGTATCCACAAAGCATGTAAATGTTCCTACAAAGTGTTAAGTCCTGTTGGCCAAGGGGTCAAAGTTGCCAAAGGGCATCCTGTGCACTTACGCTGCTGCAGTAATGATGCAATTCATGGGTAATTATGACAGTGTTTAAAGAAACAAGACCAATTATTGTTTTATCATATTGGTTGTAGATATGTATGCATACCTATAAGCCTCATTTGAAATTATTGTCAAAGGCACAGTAGCAGGCATGAATCACTGACTTCTTCTGTTATCATGACACCTGCTGGTAACTTTTATCTATTTAGGTAAACTAGGAGGAAATCTCATGACTAAAAACGTTTCATGCATATCTTATACTTTAACCAATCTGTCTATTCTCAGAATTCATCACTGATTTTGTGAATGAAAGCATCTCAGAAAAGGTCCTACGAATCCTGTTAAAACGGGATATTTTGAGACAAAACAATTTGAGGCACTTCAGTATAAAGTAATTGATGAGGCATCACCAGTTGTAAACGTCCGGCAACCATGGTGAATGTGAGAGTAGACTTCATGAAGTCACACAATCGTAAAGAGTTTAGAATCCTTTTCATCTGATATTGTTCCTTTTCCTAGTCTTAATTATTGCCTAATATGTTGGAATGCTTGGCCTAACCTTATTTAACCAATTCTGATAGTTTGAACAATGTAATCATACTTGATAGCTAAAGTATGTTTCATTAGAAAATAGACTTTGATAATATTAGGCATAGCGTTATATCAACACATACTGGTTACTGCCGTTCAAACACTTATCACTTTGGCACAGTAGGCATCAAGTCACTTACCAATAATGCTGCATGAAACATTTGAAAGCTCTATCAACAAACACACGTCAACATGCCCTATACGTTTCAATTTCCTAGTTTGTGGACATGAATTGGGCCTTACGTAAAAGCACTGCCAAAATCATATGACCATTTTTTAAATCTTTTTACAAAATATGATATTGAACTCCAACACGAGCGCTCAAAACTTTTAAATAAAATAATACACTCTACCATTCAAAGGTTTGGGGTCACTTAGAAATGCCTACATGAAATGGGTTTGAATAGGAAATATGGTAACTGACAAGGTTAGAAGTAATGATTTTTATTTGAAATAATAACTGTGTACTTCAAACTTTGAATTCATCAAAGAATCCTCCATTTGCAGCAATTACAGCCTTGCAGAATTTGGCATTCTAGTTGTCAGTTTGTTGAGGTAATCTGAAGAGATTTCACCCTATGCTTCATGAAACACCTCTCACAAGTTGGATTGTCTTGATGGACACATCTTACAATCATGCCACTCCCACATCCAATGAGTGTTGTAGGCAGAATACCAGCTGACCACTTCTTCTCTAAATAGTTCTTGCAGAGTTTGGAGTTGTGCTTTGGGTCACTGTCTTTGCGCCAATCAAGCGCCATCCACAGGGTATGGTATGGTGTTGCAAAATGGCGTGATAGCTTTCCTTCTTCAAGATCCCTTTGATCCTGTACAAATCCCTCACTTTACCGCCACTAAAGCAACCCCTGACCATCACACTGCCTCCACCATGCTTGACAGATGGCATCAAGCCCTCCTCCAGCATCTTTTTATTTGGTTTGCGTCACACTAATGTTTTTCTTAGTGATCCGAACACGTAAAACTTAGATTTGTCTGACCATAACACTTTTTAAGGCCAGCATGGCAGAGTCGCCTCTTCACAGTTGATGGTGAGACTGGTGATTTGCAGGTACTTTTTAATGAAGCTGCCAGTTGAGGACATGTGAGGCATCTGTTTCTCAAACTAGAGACTCGAATGTGTTTGTCCTCAACTAGTCTATAGAAGGCCAGTTTTATTGCTTCTGTAATTAGCATAACAGTTTTCAGCTGTGCTAACATTGCAAAAGGGTTTTCTAATGATCAATTAGCCTTTTAAAATGTGCCATTGGAACACAGGACTGATGGTTGCTGATAATGGGCCTCTGTACGCCTATGTAGACATTCCATTAAAAATCATCTGTTTCCAGCTACAATAGTCATTGAGAACATTAATGACGTTTACACTGTATTTTTGATCAATTTGATGTTATTTTAATTGACAGAATTTTAATGCGCTTTTCTTTCAAAAACAAGTCCATTTCTAAGTGATCCCGAACTTTTGAACTGTAGGGTAGATTGATGAAATAAGCAACCAAAAAAAATGTGAAACTGTATCAGCCAGTGTAATTAGATGTGTACAATGTAAATGTAATGTGATTGTATCAGCCAGTGTAATTAGATGTGTACAATGTAAATGTAATATGATTGTACCTATCTAATTACACTGGCTAATACAATCACATTCAATTTACATTGTTTACATATATTTTACTCACAACATCTTGAATGTAGGTTGAGTTGATTGCAATGATGTTCCAGCAGATTGTTTGGTGATGAATGGATGAGTGGGTTCATGTCTACCATTAATTAGGCCTTTCCTAACTATTCGACACATTCACTAAGTAATGCTAATAAAGTAACAAAGGTAAAGTAATGAAACAAGTCAAAGATAACACACATTAAACAAATGTGTATAATAACGTGTGAAACGGTCAAAAAGGTTTCTCTGGAGAGTGTTCAATAAAGACCAGCTCCTACAAACATATCTGTTCAATTAATGCTGGCCCTGTCAACATGACTGACCTTTTTCTATATCTTGTTTAGATAGCAACAGGTAACAAGGGGCAGTCTTAAACATTTACAAAGTTACAACAGCAGAAGAGTAGGCTAGGAAGGTTATGTGAGGTGCATTTTCCAGGCCAACATGTTTCTTTCACACTATTGGTCACAGCAAACAGCTTATCCTGCTATTTGAGGGGGCAGAGCACCACCTTGTGGAAACGTGATGAATGGACATTGTACTAATGAAACACTTTTCATGAATAAATGAGTCTGAGATAACAAACTGTAAATAACAAAATTTCAGTACCTTTTAAATTTCAAATATACTACACATTTTACATTTAGTGCATTGGAAAAACAGCACTGCCATCTGCCAATAAATCATTGAGTTATGTACTTACTCCTCTGTAGTTGTGTGTTTGGTCCACCTAGCTTCTTAAATGTCTCTCTGGATAAAAGCATCTGCTTAATGACTAAAATGCAAACGTAAATGATCATACTACATCTGTAACTAAAAGCAAGCAAATCATTACAACATTGAAAGCAAGAATTTAAGTAAGGACTTTAGTTTCCATCTCTTTCTTCCTCCTCCCATCTCCCCAGGATCTGGTGAGACCTCCCTGGGTTATAAGTATTGTGGGTGTGGCTTCAGAGTGGAGCGGCCAGCTCGGCTTCACCGGAGAGGTCAGGGTGGAGAGAAGCCCTACCAGTGTAAATGCTGCTCCAAGAGGTTCAGCCTTAAACACCAACTGGACACACATCATCGGGTACACACAGGTAAATTGTGGTTGTGTTCGTGTGTGCTTGTGCATAGGTACATGGTATTGTATTTATTTTTTAATAATAATATGATGTATTTTCCAATGGCTTTTTCATTAAAACATTTATTATTTCATTATGTCCTTTCATCACAATATTATACCTTTCGTTAAAAAAAAAAGGTACATGTCAGTCAGTGCAAGTGGGTGGTCATTAGCTGCTGATTGGCTAATGACTTTCATTTTCTACAGTGATTAATACGATGCTTCATACACGTGGACATTTGGATAGCCATGTTAGTATTAGCCCCAGTTGCTAAATAGCGTAGCTGTACATCTTCAGTAAAAATACAATCATGCACAGTGTTTAAGAGTTATCCTAGTATTGGCTAATGTTAGTTACAGTTGCAACTAAGAATTTATCTCTTTTTAAGTGATCAGATATTTACTTGTCAACATGTAAATAACTGATCACTAATACGGATTCTACACAATTCTGTTCATAATTGGTGTGCATTTGTGTATGTGAATGTATGCCAAAATGTGTCATACTTATTTTCTCATTTCTATATTCTGCAGTTTTACATAACAGACTAATCTAAACAGACTAATCTATCTAATACAAAAGATTAGTATTGTTACTTACCCTTACAGCCTGTGTAATTTATTTGCAGATTATAAGCTATTTGTCTTTATACTTGCACATTGTAAGGGCCAAACAATCTACAAAATAGAAGCTAGACAGAAAGGGTGAATAAACTTTTCCAATACACTTAATTTAGCAGGAATACCTTTATTATGTTGGAGCAAAAGAACTTAATTAACCATGGAAAAAGTCAATCGTGTCACTGTACGTAATTAAGTTTCACAGTGCACTGTTTTCTCTACTACAAATATTCTCTCTGTTCCACTGGAAAATGTGTACAATTGTGTACAATCATTTCACTGCCCATAGAGTGCTGACTGTACAACGCCCCAGCCATGCACAAACAAGATCAACTCTATCAGTTTTCTAACTGTGATCTTTGGATAATTTCTTAACTTCTCAAATCATCCTTCTCACTGTGCATGGGGGTCCTCTTCAATGCAGGTTCATCACAGTTCCAGGTGATTTAACCTTCTTAATTATTACCCTAATTGTCAAGATGTAGCTATTTTTAAACAGTAATTGCCTAATCTAAGAAGGACAGCGACTTTTGTTAAAAAAATTCTGTGTTGTCTGACTTGTTAATTAATGACCAAGGGAGTTTGGCATGTCACCTCATATTTTTAACCCAGTGAAACAGGAAGTCACTGATGACCAGTTATGAGTTCCTAATGACTCAGATGAACTTGAAATATATAAAAGGGAAAATATTGACATTAGATTTGGTTCACAAGTTAAATTTAATCATCATGTAAATATTGAGTAATTTCTTGTACGTATTCAGGGGGGATGATCAAAGTAATGGTCCAGCACATAGTTCAGGTCTCCTCCAACAATTACAAAAGGCAGGTATTTTCCCAGAGTTTGATCCCTCATACGGAAAATGAATGAATACATATTTTTGAATACATTTGGAAAATATATTTCCGAACACATTTGGAAAATATATTCCTGAATACATTTGGTAAATATATGTCAAAATGTTTGAAATTGGCACCTTAAATATATTTATAAAAAATGTATTTAATACATTTTTAGAATGCATGTCTAAATGTACTGTAGCTTTGG
The DNA here is from genome assembly GCA_016801175.1 of Esox masquinongy. NCBI lineage: Eukaryota > Metazoa > Chordata > Actinopteri > Esociformes > Esocidae > Esox > Esox masquinongy. The sequence goes on from JACXGI010007071.1 coordinate 30,393, forward strand.
GCAGGCTGTGTTTCGAACCCGCAACCTTATATTCCACATTCAGGCGCTTTATATGGGCTTCAAAATATATTTTGTAATGTATTTTCTATACAAAATATGTATTGTAATGAGAGCATTTTTTAGGGTGAAATACATTTGGACAAAATTCAAATGTATTTATACATTTTCAAATACATTTCAGAATAAAAGGTGAAACACATTTTGATACCTGAAATGTATTTTGCATGAAGTTAAATTTATGTATATGTTTTTAAAAACATTTCAGAATTAAATGTGAAATATATTTTGAAACCTGAAATGTATTTCAAATAAAGTTAAATGTATTTATACATTTTTAAATACATTTCAGAATAAACAGTGAAATACATTTTGATATCTGAAATGTATTTTGAATAAAGTTAAATGCATGTATACATTTTTAAATACATTTCAGAATAATGGGTGAAATACATTTTGATACCTGAAATGTATTTTATATAAAGTAAAATGTATTCGACATATATTCATCATACATTCTACATACATTTTGAATTGCAAAAATATATTTATTTTCCATATGGGCTAGCCAGTTAAGACAGTCAAAGTATTCTAACATCAAAAACTCTCTCTGATTTAAGATAGAATATTCCGATCAGAACCCCACCTTGAGCAGAACATGTGGTCTAGTGGTAAAACTACCGGTTTAACAACATATACAGTATAAAAAGATCCATACTCCAACCCTTCAACCTGTTTCTGCTACCTGTCTTTATTCTCACAGTCACTTTAAACTGTCTCAAGTGGTAAATAGTTTTCCTTCCCCATGACATTCCTTCTCCAGATAACAACTTTGAGCAATTGAGCTATAATCAGCAGTGTTTTCCTCCTTTGATTTCCTGAGGGAAACCTATGACATTCCCAGAAATAAATCAGATACCTTCAGATTAGAGAACACCTCTACTGCATTTGAAAATACTATACCTTGTTTGTTTGAGGGCTACACTAAAATATGCCGCACAACAAGTAAGCGTATTTTGTGCCTACATGATGCATTTCAATCAACCATCAACGGCTGTCAAGCCAAAATGGGAAAGGAACTAGGCAGTGACATGTCCAGAGTTTTCTTGAAGGATGTTCAGAGTACATTGATACCTATTCAATCAACTTCGTTCATCGTCTCATACAATTCAAGGCCTGACATAGAATACACTACTCAATAAGATAGATGACATAGGGGAGTAAGTTGAATGTACCCATTTTCTTATAGATTACACTCGTGTGGGTCTTTCTTTACACTACAATACAAAGAGTCATTTTTACAATACAAAGAGTCATTTTAATATAATGAATTAAAAAACATCAATAATGTCAGTATTGTTTGATATTATGATGTTTAGTTACCAGGTGACACTGTGAAAAGATTGTGCTACTTCAGCTGAGTCTTCTGTTTTGTATTTTGTTGTCACTTTTGCTGTTGTATGTACTACTTTGGATTTAGAAGGGTGACAAACAACACATCAAATACTTTTTTGTAAATGTCACAAGATACCCCCTCAGGTGGAACCCTGACTCCTCCCACTCACAGATGAGATCATTCCCAGCACAAAACTCCAAAACAGAGAACCATGATAAATTATAAAAGCAAAATGTATTACCAAAGGTGCTAGACTAGAACAGTACAACACATAAAAAGGCCCATGTTCCACCTCCCACATCATCCGTCCTTTTATATTCCCCCGGTCAATGTGGGCACAACAGAGCTTTCCGCCGTTGGTTACCCTCCCATGTGCTAATAGGCATGCAACGGTCACACTACACACTCTGCACTGAATATTACACGGTTTACACTGCTACCAAGCATGAAGGGCAAATACTGTCCAAAATGAGAAACCCCACATAATAAAAGGTGTTATACATAGTATGGGGTCCCACGTCGTATCGATCTCTCTGTCTCTGCCACAGGTCCTTCACCGCTCCTCCCAACACCAATACTCCTGTCGTCTTAATCCATTTTGCTTGTAGTCTCCAGTAATACGTCAGCGTAGTCGCAGCAATTACACGTAACAACCAGGGAGTGACACCTTTAAACCTGTACCCCCTGCGGAGAATAAATACTAGTGCGTCTGTTATGTTATGCGAGCACCTCTGCATCCAGGCCGGGCCTGTCATTGTCATTTGTTTAAACCTAAACTTCACTGCTCCTAACTTTCTGCATCCAGGCCGGGCCTGTCATTGTCATTTGTTTAAACCTAAACTTCACTGCTCCTAACTTTCTGCATCCAGGCCGGGCCTGTCATTGTCATTTGTTTAAACCTAAACTTCACTGCTCCTAACTTTCTGCATCCAGGCCGGGCCTGTCATTGTCATTTGTTTAAACCTAAACTTCACTGCTCCTAACCTTGTGCAGAGCATACTGCGCACGGCACTTTGACTGAAGCGTCTGGGAAAGAGCTTCCTCTGTTGTGTAATTATTCTACCTCTACGGCTGCTACCCACACAATGTGATGTAACCTATACAATTTTGCCTCACAAAAACCAGTGTGTGTATGTGCTGAAATTGCTAGCTATCAAGTCGCATGGTACAGTTGTGCTCAAAAGTTTGCATACCCTTGGAGAATTGGTAATATATGTACCATTTGTAAAGAAAACATGAGTGAGCAGGCAAAACACGTCTTTTATTTCTTATGGGATTCACATTCAACTTTAGGTCATAACAGAATTGCACAATCATAAAACAAAACATGGCAACAAAGAAAAAAATGAACTGACCATTGTTTAAAAGTCTGCATAACCTTAGTTCTTAATACTGTGTGTTGCCCCCTTTAGCATCAATGACAGTGTGCAGTCTTTAGTAATAGTTGTCTATGAGGCCCCAAATTCTTACAGGTGGTATTAGCTGCCCATTCATCTTGGAAAAATGCCTCCAGGTCTTGCAAAGTCTTTGGTCGTCTTGCATGAACCGCATGTTTGAGATCTAACCCTAACCCTAACCCCAAAAGCATCAGTGAGCCACTACCATGCTTCACAGTGGGGATGGTATTCTGTTCAATATAGGCCTTGTTGACCCCTCTCCAAACATAGCGCTTATGGTTATAACCATAAAGCTCTATTTTGGTCTCGTCACTCCAAATTACAGGCTGAGAGGCATGTCAAGTTGTTGTTGGGCATATTGTAACCAGGCTTTGTGGCATTGGCGCAGTAAAGGCTTCCTTCTGGCAACTCAACCATGCAGCTCATTTTTTTCAGGTATCGTCGTATTGTGCTCCTTGAAACAACCACACCGTCTTTTTCCAGAGCAGCCTGTATTTCTCCTGAGGTTACCTGTGGGTTTTTCTTTGTATCCCAAACAATTCTTCTGTCAGTTTTGGCTGAAATCTTTCTTGGTCTACCTGATCTTGGCTTGGTATTAAGAGATCCCCGAATTTTCCACTTCTTAATAAGTGATTGAATAGTACTGACTGGCATTTGCAAGACTTTGGATATCTTTTTACATCCTTTTCCATCTTTATAAAGTTCCATTACCTTGTTACACAGGTCTTTTGACAGTTCTTTTCTGCTCCCCATGGCTCAGTATCTAGCCTGCTCAGTGCATCCACGTGAGAGCTAACAAACTCATTGACTATTTATACACAGACACTAATTGCAATTTAAAAAGCCACAGGTGTGGGAAATTCACCTTTAATTGCCATTTTCAACTGTGTGTGTCACCTTGTGTGTCTGTAACAAGGCCAAACATTCAAGGGTATGTAAACTTTTGATCAGGGCCAGTTGGGTGATTTCTGTTATCATTATGATTTACAAACTAGCCAAACAACTATGTGATAATAAATGGCTTCATATGATCACTATCCTTAAATAAAATACATTTTTATTGCATGATCAGTCATATTTTCAAGATCAATGCCAAAATTTCACAATTTCTGCTAGGGTATGCAAACTTATAAGCACAACTGTATATAATTATATTTTAGGACATAACTCCATGGCAGAGCTTTGTAAATGATGAGAGAAAGGCTACCACATGGAAATTTTTTCTGTGAAGCTGGGAGACCCATGGATGAGAGGATGATCTTGACAAAATGTACTCTTGTACTGTGTTATGACTGTAATGTTATGATAGTTAAACTTGTCTTCACAAGTCCTGTCATGAAATTTTAATTGTCGCCTAAGTTCAAATGAATCAAATGTATTTTATAGAGACCATATTACATCAGCACTTTTCCAGATACCAAAACTGGAATCCCAAAGAGCAAGCAACAAGAGTTGATGCACAATGGCTAGAAAGAACTTCCTAGTTGGGTCAAAACTTAGAGAGGAACCAGACTTTCAGGGTGGCCAGTCCTCTTCTGGCTGTGCCGAGTGAAGATTTTAAGAGTGCATCACCTTTTGTTTTCATGTTCAGTTAACAAGCAGGTCAATAAATGCATGTGGGCTGTGTCCAGATTCTTTAAATAGAATCCAACTCTGCTGCATGACCAGGTGGACAAGGACAGGGACAATCAGGTGGGGGTGGGAGCAGTGACATCAGGCAGCAACTCGATCTGCAATACAACCAGGAGGACTTTGGACGGGGACAGCCACGAGTCATTCGGGTCAGGGAGTCCTGAGGATCGGTCCACAGGCCCACGTCCTCTTAAGGTTAAACATAAAACCAGGAAAGTTAGAGAGACCATACCTTGGATTACCTAAGTGTACTTTTCAGACTGACCATTGACCCCTGTCACATAAACGGAAGCAACATAAACAATTAGTACTGAAGACAGGATAGACTGACCCTAGTCCCCCAGCACAATAATATAGCAGGGGCTGAGATGGGGGGTCCAGAGACTCTTTAATAGACACTTAAATGTTCAGACTGACTCTGCTTCTCTCACCTTATTCAGCAGATCATTCCATAGTAGTGGAGCTCTATGGGAGAAAGCCCTGCCTCAAGCTGTTTAGAAATTCTAGGTACAGTAATGAGGCCTGCTTGTGATCTTAGCATACTTATAGTTCTTGCCTGGATTAGATCCTATTTATCAGAAAGATATGTTTGTATGTGTGGATGAATGGTCTTCTGACACATCTAAGGTAATTTTTGGTGTTCCTCTAGGCTCAGGTTTTGCGACCACTATTGGAAACCTGAGTGGCCCCACACGGGTTTCCAATCTTTCCAAATGAAGGGACTGATCAATGGTGTCGAAGGCAGTAATAAGGTCAGGAAGCAATAAGATGGATTCACAACCTCTGTCTAATGCCATTAAAAGGTCATTAATAACTTCACAATTGCAGTCTCAGTGCTATGATGGGGTCTGAAACTGGACTACAGCATTTTGTAAATACTATATTTCTTCAGGAAGGCACTGAGTTGCTAGGAAAATGCTTTTTCTAAATTGTTTGGGAGAAGCGGTAGGTTTAATATTGGCCAATAATTGTTTAATTTATCCAAACTAGTATTAGATTTTTAGAAGTGGCTATTTGTCTGCTGCTTTTAGTGAGTTAGATACACCTCCGGAGGATAAGGCAAAATGTATTATGTTCAAAATAGGCGGACCAAGCACAGGAAGTAGCTCCTTAAGAGCCATTCTGTGCATTCACAGGACAAATACTGGATAAAGACTACGCTAATTTAAAGAGGAATCTGTGATTGGTGTTTTTTTGTTTTTAACCTTTATTTTAGCAGGGGAGGTCATGCTGAGACCAAAGGTCTCTTTTGCAGATGAGCCCTGCATCAACACAATTACTGAACAGTAGAAAGTATGGGGAGCACCCCCCAAAAATAAACATAAACACAATTCATAAGACAAAAACACATTCTTCATGGAAATATTCCTCTATCACCCTTTTGAGTTGCCCCAGAGGCACTAACTCATTCAATTCAAAATGATCTTGGACTTTATTCCAAATGCGAGGTGATGAAAAACTAAAAGCATGTCTACCTTACTCCGTGGAGATTGCAGGTATCTCTGGAGTTTACCATCCCTGAGACAGTGTTTGATAGTTTTTACTGTTGTATGTCAGCAGAGAAGTAATTTATGGTGGTAAATAATGTCTTACAATCACCTGTAAGAAAGTGTAATGTACTATGATAAACTGTGTTGAGATGTTTTAAAACCGAGGTAGAAGCATTCATATAAATAATATCACCTTAATCAATAACTGGCATGAAAGTCAAATGAACAATATGCTTTCTGCTAGATAATGTAAGGCATTACCTATTTCTATGTAGAAAGACAATTTTCATCCACAATTTTCTATCAAGGTCATCTTACTATGTTTTTAAAGGAAAGATTATCATCTATCCATATGCCCAGGTATTTGTATGCAGGAGCACATTCAATATGAGCACCATCGAGAGTAAACAAACCCAAATTTACAGGCAACAATTTGATATAGAAAATAATATACACTTGGTTCAAATCAGAAAGTTTCTGGTTTCAAGTTTCAAAGTTTATTTCAAATCAAACGCACCGAACAACACAGCGTCATCCTGCCCAATGAAATTCTTGTGACATGGCACACAACATCTACGTAGTAGGAGTTAAGAAGAATATATAAGCAAAAATATAGCTAGACAGAAAATAATAATAAAGCAACAATATACATTACACTGTATACTAGCAGCAGTTTAAAAAAAAGAGTACTGTAAACTAGCAGCAATCTGGGTAGTATTATTGAACATTTAGATATGGCAAGTATGGCAGTAATATACATAAGAGTGTGAACTGGCAGCAATTGGTAGAGTTATTGAATATTATAGATACATATGAGTGCAATAAGAATGGTGGCATAGCACGCTACAACTACATTTAAGAATTTGAGAAAAATGTACACACAGCAAAAATATAGCAAAAGGATAAAGCAATAATATACATAACACTGTACATAGCAGCAGGTTAAAAAGAGTACTGTAAACTAGCAATATTGGTAGTAGTATTGGTATGGCAGTAATATACAAAAAACAAAAATGTAAACTAGCATACATTTTTGAAAGAGTAGGATGGGGGAGTATGAACAGTATGGTAGAAGCATTGAGTATTATAGATACATATGAGTGTAATTTGCTTATGAATGGTACATGCAAATGAATATTCTAATGCCCATTAAAAGTACCTGAAAGGACATTAGAATATCTGGAAAGTTCAGTGTTACTGGTTGAGGAGCCTTATGGCCTGGACGAAAAAAATAATTGGGTCTGGAAGTGTGCGCTCCGATGCTCCGGTAGCATCTACCAGGCGGCAGCAGTGTGAACAGACCATAGCCTGGGTGGCTGTGATCTTTGATGATGTTCCGTGCTTTCCTAAGGGATCATGTATGGTAGATGCCTCGCACAGAGAGAAGATGGCAGCCGATGATGCACTCCACAGACTTTACCACCCTCTGGTGGGACTTGTGGCCTGCAGTGCCATCCCATCAGAGGGTGGCAAACAGGCAGTAGTGCAGCCTGAGAGGATGCTTTCAATGGTGTACCTGTAGAAGTTGGTGAGAGTTTTTGCAGACATGCCAAATTTCTTGAGTCTCCTCAGGAAGCATAGTCGTTTTTGGGCAGTTTTCACTGCTGAGTTTGCTTGTCTGGACCAGGTGAGGTTATCTTTGATGAACACACCAAGAAACTTGAATTCGGAGACTCTGTCCACTTCAGCTCCATCAACGTGTATGGGGGCAAAGAGATCTCTGCAGGACATTGAATACATACCGTAGCCCATAAAGAGCCTGGTCAACCGTAGGAGAAATAGCATATAACACAGTGTCATCTGCATAGAGATGCAGGTAACAACCTTCAACAGATGAACCATTTATGTAGAAGGAAAATAAAATTGGGCCAAGATTTAATTTTAATCCTTGAGGGATCCCATTTGATATGTTCTACAGGAGTGAGGCTCCTGTCTACGTTAATAGATAAAAGAAGAGCACCACCCCTGTCAGAGAAGTTTGGATTATTCAGCTGTTATTGCCCATGTTCAATGGATGTGGCAGAGTGAAGATTTAGAGCCTGCTGAGACCTAGACCTAAGACAAGGTTTTCATTCACCTAGAAGTTGAGGCCTCCAATAACAGTTAATGGGTTTGGACAGTAATACGTGAGATGGTTTCCATCCCATAACAGTTAATAGGTTTGGACAGTAATGCGTGAGATGGTTTCCATCCCATAACGGTTAATAAGTTTGAACAGTATTGCGTGAAATGGTTTCCATCCCATAACAGTTAATAGGTTTGGACAGTAATACGTGAGATGGTTTCCATCCCATAACAGTTAATAGGTTTGAACAGTATTGCGTGAGATGGTTTCCATCCCATAACAGTTAATAGGTTTGGACAGTAATACGTGAGATGGTTTACATCCCATAACAGTTAATAGGTTTGGACAGTAATACGTGAGATTGTTTCCATCCCATAACAGTTAATAGGTTTGGACAGTAATACGTGAGATGGTTTCCATCCCATAACAGTTAATAGGTTTGGACAGTAATACGTGAGATGGTTTCCATCCCATAACAGTTAATAGGTTTGGACAGTAATACGTGAGATGGTTTCCATCCCATAACAGTTAATAGGTTTGGACAGTAATACGTGAGATGGTT
>JACXGI010007072.1:0-38934 GCA_016801175.1 Esox masquinongy
CTCCCTCCCTGTATCTCCCCCGTATCTCCCTCCCTGTATCTCCCTCTATGTTTCTCCTGCCCTGTATCTCCCTCTATGTTCCTCCCTCCCTGTAGCTCCTTCTATGTTCCTCCTTCCCTGTATCTCCTTCTATGTTTCTCCCTCCCTGTATCTCCCTCAATATTCCTCCCTCCCTGTATCTCCCTCTATGTTCCTCCCTCCCTGTATCTCCTTCCCTCTATGTTCCTCCCCCCTACATCTCCCTCTATGTTCCTCCCCCCTGTATCTCCCTCTATGTTCCTCCCTCCCTGTATCTCCCCCCTTATCTGCCTCCTTGTATCTCCCTCCCTGTATCTCCATCCCTGTCTCCCCCCCGTATCTTCCTCCCTATATCGTCCCTCCATGTATTTCCCTGTATCCCCCTTTGTCTCCCTCCCTGATGAACCCAACAAAATACAAACCTTGTACTTTTCCAGCCACCCTCTCTCTTTATGTCTCTCTCAGAGTGTGTAGGGAGGCTGAGGTAAAGGAGTTACTATTACATAAACATTGTAGGAGGAAGAGGAGGAGGAGGAAGAGGAGGAGAGTGCAGGGTCGGAAAGTGGTTGAAGGTGGGGGAGGAAATTACCAAACATTCAAGCTGATAAGTGCCAAAAATAAAGCCTCATGAGCTACTGGTGAACACGTAACACACTTGTGGATGCGCCAACATATTTTTTTCCCTCTAAAAACAGAATACATTTGTTTTACATATTTTTGTTGCATATCACTTTTACATTCGTGATTCCTTTATGTACCGTAGTTATTCCCTATTTTTTAGTGGTTTGAGCATTGTTTGTGAGTTAGCATTGCTTGTGAGGTAGTATTGTTTGTGAGGTAGCATTGTTTGTGAGGTAGCATTGTTTGTGAGGAAGCATTGTTTGTGAGGTAGCATTGTTTGTGAGGTAGCATTTTTTGTGAGGTAGCACTGTTTGTGAGGTAGCATTGTTTGTGAGGTAGCATTCATGCCAGTGACGAGAAGGTTGCTGGTTTTAATTCCCAAGCCGAAAAGTTTATATTGTTGTGCCACTGAGCAATGGGCACTTAACACTGAGTACTGTTGTAAGTTGTTGAGAGCATCTTCTGAAGTCTTTCATTATTTAACAAATAACTTAACAGTTATATTGACACATTCACACACAAACTTAACACGTTCAGTGCACGTAACATGTTCAGCACAAGCTGAGAGACACAAGAATCGCTTAGTGGCCTGAGTAGCTTGGTGAGTCTTATTCTTGGCAGTTATCTCCCATCTCTCTCTCTCTCTCTCACTCACACACACACACACACACCTCACAGTGTTGGCCACAGCTCTACATGATAACTGCACAACTTGTGTGGGCTTCTGAGGGAAACTGGGTCACTGTTTCAGTTTCTCTCTCTGCTCCCTTTCATTCTGTATTTTTCTGTAACCCGCAATCTTTCACAGATGAGATCTACATTGCTGTAACTGTACTGTGACCTGTCTACTCATGGTACTGTGGTGTTTATGGTCCCTCCACAGAGACTGCTGAGAGTGCAATGCTATTCAGGAAGCACTCAACACACACTCTCACACACACCACTTCTGATGGTCTCCTGCGAATGCCACATTAAACATTAAGCAAAGCACTCTGGGTCTCTGTGACATCATCTCTTAGCGCCACTCAGCTTTAACATTACGGTAACAGCAAGAAAACCTGATAATGTTTTTCTCTCTTGCACACGTTCTCCCTCTCTCTTTGTGATTCACTGGGCCAGAATGGTCTGTCTGAGAGCAGGCCCATTGATCTATATTGATCGCTGGTTAATGTGTGTATGTCTGTCTCTCTGTCTAGATGTGTGCACATATGAATGAGGAGAAGATTGCCTGTTGCTTATTAAGTAGGTTTCAAGAACCTAATGCCATACAGCCATTGAATCTTACATTTGCATTTTAGTCACTTTGCTGTCGTACTTATCCAGAGCGACTTACATGCCTTAGTGGATTGCATACATTTAGTAACTATAATAACTTTTTTTGGATTAGGATTTTGGATGAACTGTAGGAGGCAATTAGAAGGACAAGGACTATTATGTAGCTGTGATGATATAAGGGGCCAGATTGGAAGTGTTGCCAGATTATCACCACTAGCCTTACGATAACTTCCATGGGGTCTTCAGTGACCACATAGTCAGGACACCCATATAACCCTACAAAAGCGAATGTCCACTTTACTACCCTGAGGCACGGGTATTTGATCTATAAAACAACATCACGTCCAGCAGAATCTGATATCCCATTCAGGGACCAACCAGAACCGACCCTGCTTAACTTCAGAGACCAACCAGCAGTGGGATGCAAGGTGCTTGGGCTGCTGGCATTGTCATCCAAATCATTGACCAATGTTTAACTGTCGGGACACTCTGTGCAACTGTTATTAACAACTGCATTAGAAATAAATAATATACACTTTATTATGCATTTATAATGTTATTATGCATAACATTCACTTTCAATGAAGGAGTTTCCTCATTTTTGTATTAATTATGGTGATGAGGAGATAATGAATGAACTTCCTATTTATCAGGGGATACTCTCATCCAAAAATAAGATATGAGTGCAAAGAGAATTGGTTCCCTGTCAAATATTTTGTTCTATTTTCAAAATCATATTTCACTGACATCAAGAATAATATAATGTTTATTGAATAATATAATGAATATTGAATTCTTCAAATGTTTTTTGTGATGAAAATTGTCCTAAATCTGTCACATTGGCCCTTGAATGCCCCACTGGTAAAGACACTGCTTTACTGTAAGCTGTGTCATTGCAAGACAAGGGTTCAAATCCTGCTCAATGATTAGACCGGGGTCCCCCATGGAGGGTGGTGCTGGTAAAGATTTTGGGGGTTATTAATTTAATTTCTTTGCCAAGTGTTATTTCGCTTCAGGGACTACTTGTGGCAGCTTGGATGCCTGTGAGCTCAATCGAGGTATAAGCCCGGAGATTGCATACCTTCCTGCATGTAAGGATTTCATTGTAGAATCTGGCACTAATTCAAAAATGTATCTGACATGTTTAAGAATTAAGCATTGTCTCAATGAAGATGATGATGGTTTATTATATGTCACATTCATGTGCATTTAAATGACAGACGGAATATCATTATCTACCATTGTAGTACGACAAAGGCTGAGCTGGAATGTGAGGCTTAATTTAAGATAGTAAATTAAAGAAATACTGAGTTGATACTGTAGCATGTATACCGCTCAGATGTCATCATACAAATTCAAACAAATTCCACTGTAAATCCTTGTAAACCTAAGGAATGCACTCTCAAACTTTTCCTTGTCTCCTGCTTCATTTAAATTTAGGAGGACATGAGGGATAGGCCCACACCTCCCAAGTACCAGACTCTAAAGACTCGTTGCTGCCCCTGTCGAAAGTCCTCCTGGTTGTGCTGCAGATCAAGACGATACCTGATGATTCCAGCTGCCACTCTGTTGACGCACCAAAATCCCCCCCCCCCCCCCGGTGTCCCTGTCCTTGTCCATCTGGTCATTCTTCTGACCTGGATTAGGTTTTATAGACTCTGGACAAAGCCCAAAAGCATTTATAAATTATTAAAACTTGTACTCTTAAAATGTTCACCCGGCACAGCCAGAAGAGGACTAGTCACCCCTCCGAGCCTGGTTCCTCTATAGGTTTCTTCCGAAATTTCGGCCCTTCTTAGGGAGTTTTTCCTAGCCACTGTGCTTCAACACTGTTGTTGCTTGCTCCTTGGGGATTCAGGCTGGGTGTTTTGTAAAAGCACTTTGTGACAACTGCTGATGTAAAAAGGGCTTTATAAATAAATTTGATTGATTGATTGACATCAACAAACTATTATGGCACACTATTTAGCACAAACGTCCTCTCAGACATGCACAAACACACATACATACATCAAAAGGTTTGATAAGATAATTATGGTTGATATCGTAGCTTATGGTGACTTATCTCATTAGTACTGTCACATTATTAACTCTCATGAATATAGTATTCATACAACATGTATTTCATAACAATGTCCCACAGCAATTAGTTACTATTTGAAATTAAGACCCAATATCTCATATCTTCAAGTAGACTTGTAGTCAGATTTTTGTGGCTTCCATACGAGTTTGATTTTACAAAGGTTTCCTCGCTAAACCTACGTCGTCACATGATATACCGTACCCGTGCTCTCAAAATAAGCCAGTCTCCAACAGCTGGACCAGATTGTTTTATTACACAAGAGAATCCAATAAAATAAAACGATATTAACTTATTGGGAACACCTGGGCGAATGAACCCTAGGCTGTGGTAAAGGCTACTATTGCAAATGTCACAGATCAATTTTTGAGCAAATAAGACCAAGACCAGAGCTTTCATCTATACACCACTGTTTTTGCAAATTCTGCCACCCAACCCAGCTCACGACACAACTCTGGTCAAAAAACCTGCTCAAATCTCGCGTGGCTCTCTCTCTCTTCCTCCCTCTCTTTCCACCTCCTCCCTCTTCCGCCAACCCCTCCCTTCTCGCTCTGGTTCTCCCTTGTCCCTGTCTCTTTCTCCCATCCTGTCAGTGCTGTAGCTTGTATTGGAGGTTAACAATCCTCCCATAGACCGAGAGAGACCCGGCCCGTCGTACCCCTTACCGAGGCTTGGAGCTCCCTCTCAGCCATGGCTACTATCGTTACCTCCACCCGATTTACAGATGAATACCAACTCTACGAGGAGCTCGGGAAGTAAGCGACTGTCGTCGTTAGCTAGCCTAGCTACTGCACTGTGCCTTGATGTCTGTCTTTCCTTCTCCCCACCCCCGTATATGTTAGTTACTAGCTCATTTAGCCAGCTAACGTTAGCCAGTTGGGATAGCCTGATCCTATTGTCTTTAGCTGGATGTTGACACTAGGCAACTTACCTTGTGTGTCGTAGTTGCTTAGGGCCAGAGCTTAGAGGGTATTTATTTAGTGCACCATGTCTCTAAGTATTTGCGATAGCACAGCATGTTATTAGCAGTGTGTAGTGTTAACGCCTTGTCTTTCCGTCTGCTGAATGTGCCAGGCAGGAAGCGTTTGAGCGAAAGTACTCTTGACATTTGCTGGCATGGCACGTTGGCAGCCTGTTTGACAGCGCTGAATGTTAGCATGCATGCTAGCTAGCTGTCTGTTGTTAGATTGGGCTATGTCTCTCAACTGAGGTTTTGTTAACTGTGCATCGTCCGCATCTGTTGTGTCAAACGTAGACCGACAGGCAGCCCACACCTCCCTCCAAAAGCAAAATCACGTTTGCACATTATGTAAAACCCCGCACGCTTTCATGCAGCAGCTCTTCATAAATTCCGTATGTACTGTAGCTAGCAAGCGTAATAAGCTTCTCCGCACAGGCTGCCTACAGTATGTTGCTGTGGCTTAAAGGTGCAGGGGTGAGCGTGATGCGGTTTATTGGAATCTAGGTAGCCTTTTTTCCCCCTGATGGAACTTGATCCATGTATTATTACGGGCATATGTTGGTTGCTCCATTCGTTCAATTCTAGTTCAGCAGGTAGGCAAACTTGAAATTAGCCAGTCACTGAACTAGTTTAGTTGGTCAGATGGCTTGCCTAGTTGGAACAAAATCCTGCAGTACCTGCGACATCCCAAGAACAGGGTTGGCTACCCTAGTGTGTAAATGGTGGTTTTGTATTCCTAAACCCCGGTTATTCTGACAGACAGTGTCCACTGAGCTTTCATCTCCCTCTGGCATTTCACTGATCAATTGATTGGTTGATGAGAGTTCACTCACCTGGGGCATGTTCAGTGGGGCACAACTTTGTGGAACGTTCAGAGAGTATTTTATTATGTAGAACAAAGATGCTTCTCTGTCATTTAGGCTATGCTGATTATTGGACAGATTTGCTTTGCATGGTCCTTTGCCATAGGTGGATGAAGGTTTCACTTAAGGCCCAATGAAATGGTCTAAAATGTCCAAACTGCCTATCCGGGGCACCAGCCATGCAAAACAAACTTGCATATTATCAACAGGCCCAGTAACAAGAGCCACTTAGTGTTAAAAGTAAGAGGGAGGCTTAAACCAGTATCCCAGGTGTTATAGGGCAAAGCACACTATCCTCTGCCAAAAAGTCCACACCTTTTCACACAAGGTGTTTAGGTTGAAAACCTCAAAATACCAAAATGCCTGGCTCTATGTATAATAATGTACCTACAATATAATAATGTAGTAACAAGTGATTCTTCACAACGCAGAGAAAAATCAACTCCTGATTTTGTGGATTTTCATAAAATATAATCCATAGAAAATTATACTTCGGAAGCATTGTTGAAATATTTGTATCCAAAAGCATCATTGCGATATAATGTATTGAAGTTGGCATATTTATGAAATGTTGGCCTCTTCCAGGCCTCCTTTAGACACCATGTTTCATCAGTAGTTGCTATAGGGCTAAGGAAACAATTGAGTCATAAATATTAGCCATTAATTTTTTTAATGTTGACATGTAAATATGTCTAAAAAGAATAGGTACTCTGCTTGTTTTAAAGTTATGATCAATGCTATTTTATAGAAAAATAGTGCACATTAGTAGGCACTAGCTCTGCAACTAGCAACTATTTTTTATATTCTACTAATTTGTTGTTATTAATTACTATTTTGATTAATCAGATTAAACAAAAATAAAAAGCAACATCAATAATTTTTTGTAACAGTGAACATTTGCTCTCTTTAAAGCCAATCCTATATTAAGAAATATAGGATTGGCCATTTTTGACACCTATGGCGTAATCTATCAGTAATGCAGGGAATGCTTAGCTAGCAGGCACTTCTTGGCTGTAAAACAAATTAAACGTGTGCAAAATCCAAGTCACACTGTTAGCTGCTTCATTGCAAAACCAGGGTTCAAATCCTGCTTGCAGTTTAGCCCAGGACTCCTACAGGGGGCAATACAATTGGCCAGCACTGTTTTGTGTGGGGAGTTGGTAATAAAATATAGTCGCCCGCCTCTTCTTCACCCATATTGGGGTGGCTTGGGCATCTGTGAGCTTAATTGAGGTAAACAGCCAGACGGTGTGCTCTTTCCAGCACACAAAGATTCTGTCTAGACTCTCTGCTTAAGCAAGAAGTGTGATAAAAACCGGAATGGCATTGGATGTGCTTCAGAAGACATGATATCTTGACATTAAAGGCTCAGCATGGTTAATGATTTCTCAACATTCACAGTTCCATCAATTTTGACCAAATTCCCTATACAGTTGTCAAAATTAAAAGTTGATGCCACTGCTTGTTGCTCCTTGCTTTTTGGTCTTTTGCATGGGTTCTTTGCTGCAATACACCTTGCAAGACCCTTTCTTGTAAGAATTCTCTGAGTCGAAGTGTGTACTTTGGTTGCAGATGACTCTGACAGACATTATGCAAGCATTTCACTGGACTTCCTTTTGTCACTTCAGTTACGTTTAGTTTCTGTTCACCAGATGCAGACAGCGTTTTTTTTCTCTAAAGTGTTTTTTTGTCTTTAACTCACCCATTTTCTTAAAAATAATCAAACAATTTCCCCAGGTGGTGTCAGGTTTGCATAGTACTCTGTCGACAATTGGACATCCAAATGATTCTATGGATTCACTTGTGTGATATCCAACAAATCGTGTGTTTTTTGGGTAGGGTTTCTTGAGGTGTCTCTAACTTGGCATTTGTCAGGCATGTTACATTTTTCTTGCGTGCAGACTATGAATCACTTTTGATTCGCTGTGTGATAGATCAGGAGAGGTTTGGCCATCCCTGGTGTATGCTACAGTACACACACAAGTAGGTCTAACAATAGCTAGCCTTCAGTCTACAGCACAACAAGTCTGATCCTGGCCTGGGATTAGTGGTTGTCTTTAATGAGCCTAACTTGTTGTTATACAATTTTTTTTACTAATGTTATCACTGAACAGTCTGCTTGATCACCAGGAAAGAGTACAGCAAGTAACAACAAAGCACCATATTTAACATTGAGGAACAACAATTTACTATGCTGTGGAAAAGTATTTGCCGTTTCACATTTTCTGTAATTTTGCGTTTCTCATTTAATGTTTTCAGATCTTCATTCAAAACTTGACATTAAATTATTAAACTTTTATTTCAATAAGGAACACAGACTGACCCCAAGGTCTCTTTTACAGCTGGGCCCTGCATATACATGTTTACATATAAAGTTTAAGTTTAATGATTAAAAAGTACAGACAAAACAAGACATATGATGATTAAGAAATTACATAAAACAGACAAAACAAAACGATTGCAGATAGCACAAAACAAGTGAAATATAAAGAATGAAAAGATGTATATAAAAAATACAGCAGCAGATTGTTACAATTTACACAGAGGTTATTCCCTTGATGGCAAAAGATTACAAGCAGCCTCCAGGGTGACTCTACCACCCCAGTATCTCAATCCTTGCGGACCCAGCGCTTGGATAAACTCGTCAGTCCTTTCGTGAGATAATACTGCCTTGCATCTATGTCTTAAGTAGATAGTTCAGCAGATTGTTACATCCACACAGAGGTTATTCCCCTGATAGCACAAAAACTAGCATTACCCGAAGCCGTTTAGCAGATTGTTACATTTACACAGAGGTATTCCCCTGAGCACAAGAACGTGCATTAAAAATATGTTTAGGTAAAACACAGAAATAAAAATCAGTTAAGGTAAAACAATCGGCGTTAACACAAAGATAGGAGCAGATTGTTACATTTACACAGAGGTTATTCCCCTGATAGCACTGAACTTGCCTCACCCAAAGCAGTTACAAGCAACACAGAAACAAAAATCCTCCAATAAATGTTTAAAATGGGCAAGGGGGACAAGAGTCCCAAGTTTAAGTTTGGTTTGCAGACTATTCCATAACCAAGGAGCGCAACAGGAAAAGGCAGTCAAACCCACTTCTGTGGAGATTGCAGGGTCTTTAAGTGTAATCCAGGCTTGAGATCTGGTTTTATGAGTTATATCTAATGTTGATAAGTGATGATAAATAAGAAGGTAGTTTGTTTAGATGTGCTGTATAGACAAACACGAGAGCATGTTGTTCTCGTCTCAAGGACAGCGAAGTCCAGCCCACACAAACTACAGTGGTGAGTTCTGTAGCTAGCAATTGTAATAAACCTAAGCATGTAGATAATATCCCCATAGTCTATAACTGAAATAAAAGTAGCTTGCATCATTTGTTTTCTATATGTGTAGGACAAACAGTTTCTGTAGAGGAAGCCTAGCTTGACCTTTAGCCTTTTACAGAGTTCATCAACAGGTATTTTAAGAGTTTCTCATCCAGCCAAATCCAAATAAGTATTTATATGCATAGACTTAATTAATTTGAGATCCATCTAAACATGCGAGTGCAAGTGTATTTTCAATCAGCTTTTTGGACCAATTCCAAAATCATAACATTTATTTTCTTTGCATTTAAAACCGGTTTAAGTTGTAAAAAAGACCCTTGTAGTATCTTAATCTGTCTCCAGCTGCAGTAATGCTTGGTCAGCCATCAAAGCAGTAGAGGGCATGACAGTGTCGTTGGCGTATACTGTAGATTAATTTTACTCTCTTATCTCATCACCGATATTGTTTATGTAGAGTAGGGATGCAACGGTACACTGTATGTTATTGAACCGTTCGGTACACCCCCTACGGTTTAATACTGTACGCGCACGTGAACCGCAGAGTTACGATATGCCGGTCATTTTCCTATAATTTCCAAAACAGGCTTAGTGCGCTGCTGACTACACATGTTTTAAATTCAGATCCATAGGACTAGACGCTTAGCTTCTGAACAGGTAAATCAGGCAACTACTTGGGGCCCCAGGCCGTTAGGGGCTCCTGAGGGCAACCAACTTTACTCCACAGCAATGTCTCAATATGTGGCAATCGCAGTGACCGCAACCCCCTCCCCCTTAAACAACCAATGGATGATTTGCAATGACATCTCAGTAGGAAACCTCCCTAAAGGCGCCCATGAAGAGAGGGTTAACTAAAAACCAATATTCTCTCCAGTGGCGAGCGCTAGCGAGAGATAAGTAAATTTGAAGAGGCACCACCGTCTTTCAAATCCACTGTGTGGGAGCATTTTGGATTCAGTGTTCAGTACAGTGTTAATTTTGGCACCCTTTTATTTAGTTTAGTCTTAGTCATTCTTACAAAAATATTTCAAAGTTTTAGTCCCATTTTTATCATCTGAATAATGGTTTAGTGTAGTTATTGTCAAAAAGACTAAAACAGTGAGCCATTTTAGTCAAAAATATTGCCTCATTAATCTATAGTAAATATCACTGTCTGCCATGTACACAAACATACATAGTCTTGTTCTACCAACTCATTTTTCTGCATAAACATTTTTGGATGATTTTAGTCTCAAACTGGTGGAAGAACACATTAATCTGCAGCAGATAAAGGGCAAGAATTAATGTGAAAACATTCACAGTTTCTGTGAGGTGAAATGTATTTTAACAACTCTAAAACACAAACGTATGAAATCGGTTTCAACAGCGGTGACTGGTAATCAGGAAAACAATCTAACTTCTGTGAATATAACAACCCTCACAACATATTGTAGCCAGCTAGCATCATTATTAATGTTGTAGTGGGCTATACACTTTTTAAGTAGGCATTGCGTACATACTCCTTAACTCCGTACTGATACGTGTCAAAATAGTTTATAGGAGCTATACACTAAAGTAAGGCTGATGGAACATATCAGAATGTTTAGTTTACAATGTAGATATAGCCTGCTATTATGTATTAACATTTTAAGCGCAGCGTTGTGCATTGTATGGATACGTGTGAAATTTCCAAAATGTAATTAGCAGGTACAAAATGCATACTGCACATGCCTTATCATCCGAGTAGTTTAATTGACATGTATGGAAATATCAGCTTGAAATGTAAGAACAAGGGCAACAGAAGATTCAAAAACTTTTAAATACTGCAGTTGACAAGTTAGGGTATACCCACTTCTCCAGTCACCACACCACTGATTTTACCTGCGCGTGGTAGGGCTGCACAATTAGTTGACATATAATCGAAATTGCGATATTGGCATGTGCAATATCGGCTTCAAATAAGGTAAATGATATGCGCTTCAGGCGAGGCAGTGGGCATGCATGCCGGTCATTTTCCGTAATTGTTGTTCTTGCGGGTGCTGTAGGTATTTTTGTAGATTACTTAAATACATGGACTAATTTTGTTTAAAAACTTGATGGTTTTTCAATGTTAGTTTGAGTTAACACTGCAACTGCTATCGAAGACGTCTGCTTCAAGTTAGCAAGTGACACAAAGTTATATTGTCCCACACACACAACAGCATGGTTAAAACATACCGGTTTCAATGTCGGTGCCTACAGACTTAATATGGGAGAAAATATACCTCAAGGGTTGAGAAATTTTGCCTAACCAGCTATGTCAATGGTACAAAGATAGCAAACACTGCAAACGCCATTGCATTAAATGAGCTGTTAAATAAGTAGTTTGACACAGGCTGCCCCTTCAAATTGGCAATAAGTGCAAAATAGAAAACGCTGAACATCAACTCGATTTTTATTCAGTTTAATAGCACATTATGTAGGCTATGATCTCTATTTTTAAGTGAGAGTATCTGCGCTGTTTATACCCATGTTTGAATATTTTATCCAAATTGTGCAGCCTTAGCACGTAGGCTATATATTGGGAATTTGGGATGATGCGCTTTCAGAAGTGTTTTGATGCTTGTAGTATTTTTACGTCAATTTGTGGTTGCAAACTCTGTGTTCGCCAGTGGAAACGTTGCATATTGTCTTGTTTGAGTCTACAGTACGTGATATTTAAAGTGCCTTCTAATGTCTGCCCCTTTTTTCTACCAGTAATTTGTACCGGGGGAATAGCCTAAATGAACCCAGCCAATCCGTGTCTGCCAGATTAAAGAAAAATCTATAAAATCAAAAAAAAAATTTTTGTTTTATACAGCTCCGGAAAAAGTTAAGAGACCACTGCACCTTTTTTTTCTCCTTTCAATAAAAAAAAAGAAAAGGAAGGTTTTGAGTGAGGAACAGAAGGGTTAAAATTAAGAGACCACTGCAAATGGAATGCTTCTGTTCCTCACTCAAAACTTTCCTTTTCAACTTTTTTGGAAAGGAAAGAAAAAGGTGCAGTGGTCTCTTAATTTTTTCCGGAGCTGTATATCCAGAATGCATTTCATAAAGGTTAAAACATGTAAAGTAACAAAAGTATTTGGTTATATGTTGTAACGCTGATAAATTACAACTTTTGGAAGCAGGGACAGTAAAAATGTTTTGGTGCCAGTAAGTTTCAAACCCACTGGGCCAGTGGCAAAAATTTTTTATGTTGAGCCCTGTAGTTATATAAGACTTTCGTAACTAAGATAATTTCGTGTCATCTAAAAAATGTTTTTTGTTGAGTTATTGTTTTTTCTGGATCTATTTTGTCAGTTATAGTCTTGTAGACTGCATTTGAATAATAGGTGTTTAACAAATATTTTCGTCACTTTTTGTTGACGAAATTAACACCGGTTCAATGCGATGACGAGGGTAAGATGACTGTAAAGAAAATACAGTCTGCAAGCATTGCTTTGCCACTGTCGGCTCCTATAGTGGAAACACTTCTAACATGATGACGTCATTCGTACCGAGACCGTACCATTACCGTGTCCTACAAACCGCGATACGTTCTGGACTGTGGGCCCAGTGTACCCTAATGTAGAAAGTGAACAATAATGGACCAAGTATAGAACCTTGTGGGACCCCTTTAGTGGACTGGATGCTGTCTACTCTAACAGCCTGACTTCTATCCTTAAGATAGGCATCAAATCAATGACAGGGATCCAGGCCTAGTCCTATTGACGACAGCTTACTCAAAAGTATTACATGGTCTGCATTGTCAAAGGCTTTAGACCAATCTTCAAACATGGCGGCACAGCACTTGCTATTGTTTAAGGTATTAGCAATATAATTTAAAACACGTACTGTGGCCGTAGTGATGCTTTGTTTCGGTCTGAAACCAGATTGAATGCAGGAGAGAGTATTGTTAATCGTTAAAAATTATTGTAGTTCCATGTTCACCAGTGATTCTAAAATTTTTGCCAAACAGGCAAGCTTAGAGATGGGCCGATAATTATCCACTTCACTACAATTACCTCCCTTGTGGAGTGGTAAATAGGAAGCTGTTTTCCAAGCTTTATGAATATTTCCTACAACTAGAGTTTGATTGAAAATGTGCGTCTCTGTACTAGCAATGACAGAAGCACACTGCAGTAAATATGGATACAGATTGTCGGCACCTACTGATTTCTTAGAATCTATTGCAGATAATGCAGATAAGACCTCCCTTCCTGTGAATTTCTAGAAATTAAAAAACGGGTTATTGTTTTCCTCTATCCCAGAGGGCTGAAGAGTTGAGGGAGTGTACCGGTCAGGATTAAATTGGCAGTTTTTTCTTTCCAAAAGAAAACCAGCAGTGAGAAAGTGTTTATTAATGGCATCACATATTTCAGTTCGGTCACTGATGATCCCAGCATCCGAAATAATTTGCTTCAGTAGGCTTGTCGGGGAGTTATCACGTTTAAGTGAGTTAACGTTTTTCAGAATTTAGAGGGATCACCGGCAGACTCCGTCATAGCATTAAGAAAGTATTTAGATTTTGCCTTTTTTATTAATCCAGTCCTTTTATTTCTCAGTTACCTAAAAAGCAACCAATCAGCTGTTTCATCCCAAATCACCCAATCAGCTGTTTTCCTCGCCAAGACCCATGCTTGATTCTTTTATAGGAACAGGCTTTACAAGTCAGAGGAGAACCAAGGATTAGTTTGAATTTGAATAAAATCTCTGAGTGACAAAGGATAAAGTCTTGCTCTGAGAAGTGTTTATAGTTTCTCTTTAAAATTATACAGGGGTCAGTTTTTTTTGCCTAGTGTCTCTGATTTGCTGTATGCAATAGAGCAGTGGTCAATGATGTCATTCACAAATAACCCAATAGCTATATATTTGTGAGGTGTATTTGTTAGAATAAGGTATGTTAATTTAACAATTTAGTTTGTTACAAATGTCTTTTAGTTTAAGTGATGCTGGCATCAGCCAGGCCAGATTGAGATCTCCGATAAGCTTGCATAATTAGACAGTACCTCAAAGAATTTACTTAGAGTAGATACTGGAGCTGAGGGCGGGCAATAAACTCCCGCTAGTGTTAACAGTGCATTATGACCAAGGGCAACATTCAGAACTAAGCATTCATACTGTTTTGGGACAGAGGTTTAGATGGACACAGTGACATCTACAGTAGGTTGCATTGAACATACAGCTCCGGAAAAAATTAAGAGACCACTGCACCTTTTTCTTTCCTTTCCAAAAAAGTTGGAAAGGAAGGTTTTGAGTGAGGAACAGAAGGGTTAAAATTAAGAGACCACTGCAAATTGAACGCTTTTGTTCCTCACTCAAAACTTTCTTTTTCAACTTTTTTGGACAGGAAAGAAAAAGGTGCAGTGGTCTCTTATTTTTCCCAGGGCTGTATATGACAAATCCTCCACCTCTACCCACTCTGTCTGCTCTGTAAATAAAGTGAACCTGGTTAAACAGTCACAACATTTTTATACTTTATAATTGTTTAGTGAACATGGCATTGGGTGTTGAAAGTTATTCAACACCCAATGCCCCTCCTGTTTTTATTTGTTCACACTGGTTCTCCTTAAAGGTTTTGTAAGGAGATCTAAGATGTAGTGTGAAAATATGCAAGAAAATCAAAGGGGGTGCAAATCCCTTGTTTATTGAAAGTTGTCATTGGGTAAGTTCACATAGTATCTACTAAGTTCAATTTGTTTCAAAACATGTTTTTGTGTGATTACTGATCTTAACCAGAGTGTTTCAGATCAGCACCTGATAAGAAGGTTAGGAAGAGAACCAGCTGTACTTTTGGATTGTATTTGAGGAAGGGACTTCTGCAATCTCCATGTCCTCCTTCAACAGTCTGTCATTGTTTTATTTCTATGGCTGAGGCTCCATGCTCTGTAACAGTGCTGTTGGCCAACCTGTCAATGCGTGCTGTGTTTGTGTGTGTTAATGTCAGTTTACTAAATGTCACACCCGCCAAACCAGAACTGATTTTTGCTTGCCGTGTTTGCAGGGGAGCGTTTTCAGTGGTGCGCAGATGTGTGAAGAAGTCGTCAGGTCAGGAGTTCGCTGCCAAAATCATCAACACCAAGAAACTCTCTGCCAGAGGTAAATACACATACAAATTCACAACCAAATTCAAAGAGAGACTGGTCTGGGGTAGTTTGGGGTGGTGTTAATCCTCTGTCGCGGACAGTGTTCTGTTGTACAGGAACTGTATGTGTGAGATATCAGAGGTTTTGGGTTCTGTTGAGTTGACCATAACTTTCTGAGTAGCCTCTTTGTCTATAGTCTCTTGTGATAAGTGTTATTATATATTTTCTCATTTCAACAAAATGTCGATATATGCAACAATTTCACTAGTGTCTTTATTTCTGGAAGCTTATTTGAACCTTTTTAATTTGCTATCGTAGGCATTCAGGACTACGGCTCTTAGCATACAGGCCCACACACACACACAGTGTCTGGGGACTGCTTTCCGCCTCTCAGCTCAGAGCTCCCCTCTGCAGTCTACACGCATTCTCTTGCTCACTCTCCCTCTTCCCTTTTCTTTTCTGTTCCTTCGCTTTCCGTTGTCTTGGTCCTCGCTGTAAACCGGTTCTCTCTCTCTCACTGACTCCCTCCCACCACCAGTAGCTAGGAGACTGGTCAGTATCCAGGCTAATCCAGTTAAACTAAATGTATCTCATCAGGGGATAAGACCCCATGGATCACACACCCACCCCGCGTCTGGTCGTTAGCCCCTTTGTTGTGCAATAAATGGGACAACAATAGTATCACAGGACAGGTATTCTGGACAGAAATCTAGATTCAGATGCTGTGTATGAGCTCCTCATGTTAACATTCAAATGTTGAGTACAGCTTTGAAGTGTTTAACAGACTTTGTGTGCTTAACAAACTCTCCCCTTCTCTCCGCGTGCGTGCGTTCGTGCGTGCATGCACACGCGTGTGCGTGTGTGGGCACGCGGGCGGGCGGGCGGGCGGGCGGGCGGGCGGGCAGGCCTGGAGGGGAGGGACTGAGCCTTGCAGTGATGTTTGTCTAGAGACTGGAAAGAAAGAGAGAAGGGGGGGCAGGGAGACACTGAGATGGGGAGGATAGTGCGCAGTGAGGAGGAGGAGGAGGAGGAGGAGATAGGATTTGGCGAGAGGAGGCACAATAGGATGCCTATACATAGTGCGTGCGTGTCCTTTGGGTGCAGACCTTTAAACCAAGTTGGAATAGCAAATGTTAACCCAAACCAACCAAGAGGTACATTTTAGGTTTATTTTGGAGAATGCACGTTGTTCTGCCTTCTCAAGTGTGTTCAGCCTTAGGTCTGTTTTGTTTAGAATATCCTTGTCTGTTCACTGATAATGGGTTCTGCTGTAGTGTTGTTAGACAAGGCAATTGCACTATCAAGTACTCCATTGAGAGCTATAGCTTTAGATTACCGGTAGACGGGCCAATAGTGCAACACGCTGACTCAGTCTACCTGGTGGCTGTTGGGTCTGGCCCCTCCCCTCTCCCTCTAGCTAGTTCGCTGTGAACGATGCAAGTATTAATGTCCTCTGAAGTGCAGCGACGTATCGGTCTGGTCCTAGAACAGTGGAGACTGCTGCAGAGTCCTGTATGGGTGGGAATACTTGGAGGAGTTCACTGAGAATCTTGTGAAATGCGTGTACACTTGCTCTCAAATGTATTCACCCCCTTTGACTTTTCCACTCGTTATTGTATTATACCATCAAATCAAAGCTGATTTAATTATTTTTGCCCCTGATCAGTTTTTGCCGCTGATTAATAAAAACAGTCAAAGTAAAATATGAAATCTACGATAATTAATTACAAATAGAAAACAAAAGAATTGTTTGTATAAGCATTCACCTCCTTTTTGACAATATTTGGTAGAGGAAACATTGGCAGCAATTACAGCCATGAGTCCATTTGGATGGATACGTTCCTACCAGCTTGGCAAATCTGGACCTTTAGTAAACAGCAATTTTTAACTCTTTCCACTATTTCAATTGGTTTGAGCTCCAGCTTTGACTGGTCCACTCCAGGACATTGACCTTTTTGTTTTTAAACGTCTCCAGTGTGGCTTTGGCTGTATGTTTGGGGTCATGGTCATGCTGGAAGATACATTTTCTCCCAAGTCCTAGGTCTCTTGCAGACTTAAGCATGTTTTCTTACAAGATTTCTCAGTACTTTGCTGGCTCTGTCTTCACAAGCTTTCTTAGGCCATGACACAGAGAAGCATCCCCATAGCTTAATGCTGCCACCACCATGCTTTACAGTATGGGTGGTGCTATCAGGATAATGTGCCATGTTAGATTTTAACATTGCTGAGATCTAAAAGCTAAGTTCTGGTCTCATCACACCATAACATTTTTCACTTGGTTTGTGAGTCTCCCACGTGCCTTCTGGACTTTAGCCGAGATTTAATGTGAGTTGTTTTCATTTTGCCACTCTCCCAAAAAGGCCACTTTTCTGAACCACCTGGGCTATTGTTGCAGTATGAACAGTGTCTTCCTGCTTAGCAGTGGAAAACTGTAACTCCTTCAGGGTTGCCATAGGCCTCTTGGTAGCCTCCCTGACTATTGCCCTTCTCTTCCCGGTACAACTCTTTTGAGGATGGCCTGTTCTAAACAGACTCACTAGTGTTGGTTCTTAATAATGGTCTTTACTGTGCTCCGAGGGATAGTCATTACCTTTGAAATATTCTTATATCTTACCCATGATTGGTGCTTCTGAAGAACGTTATTCCAGATTTGCTTTGTCTTCAAGATGTAGGCCCTTTCTCGATTCACATACTGCCCGTAATATATAGTCCATCAGATTAAACTTAGTATGTCCCAAACCATAGGAAGTTGGAATCCATATACAAATATTTCCTGGATGGCCTACTATTTCTAGTGAATTTTTGTAGTATGCAACCGGACATGCTAACTTGTTACATTACCTGTAGCTAGTGTTGATATTATGTTGACAAAACTAGGTACTAAGCAAGAGTAGCTACTAGCTAATGGCACTTGTTAGGTTGTTTTGTTAGGTTGTTCATTAAGCTTAACATTGTATACAGTGCATTGCTCCCCTAATATAATCAACACTGTAGACAATTGCCATGAGAACTGTTTCTTCTCATCCCTGAAATAAACCATCACAAGCAAACTCATGAGGTCATTGGTACTGTCGCGTGCAAAAACTAACTCTGTAGCTCTGTTCGTTGCATCAATATCTAAGTCCCAATACTGGCTTACTTTATACCTAACAATATGTATTTTACCATCAGTGGCGCGGTACATACTATGTATGTGAATCAAGTATGTAGTAAAAGTATGTGACTCAAGACAGGGAATCTAGACATGTTAAATTGTACAAACCAACGATGGGATGTACCAGAGACAGGTTTATTTCACTTGAAATCATGTGAAACACCTTGACTGCACACAGGTGGACTCCATTCAACTAATTACATAACTTCTAAAGACAACTGGTTGCCTCACAGCTCATTCAGGTATAATAGCAAAGGGGGTGAATACTTATGCAGGCAATTATTTTCTGATTTGTAGTTATAAGTAACTTAGATAACACTTTAGATTTTACTTTGACGTTAGGGAATTTTCTGTTTTGTTCAGTTGCAGAAACTATAATTAAATCTTTTTTTAATGTTGTAACAAAATAAAAAGTGTAATAGTCCAATGGGTTAAATACTTCTGAAATTCCACTGTGGAATCGATGCGATGTTAGCGGTAATACAGGCGCCATGCCTCCATCTGAAGGCGCCGTAAGAAACAAGCTGTTAATGGCGACAGGAGCATGTGGTACTATACTACAGACTGCTTTTCAGGAAAGCCTACTTGCCTGCCTATAAGGGCTGTAATTGCAATGGCAGCAATAGAACATTATGGTACTTGTGTTCTTTTTTGTTGTTGTTTAAATGTTGAAACAAACAAAATAAATGTAACTTCACCACCATTTGTGAGTGTGCGCGCGTGAGTGTGCGCGCGTGAGTGTGCGCGCGTGAGTGTGCGCGCGTGAGTGTGCGCGCGTGAGAGTTGCTTAGTGCGTGTGTGTGCGTGCTCGTGTGCACGTTTTTCTTGTACTTGGTCCTAACAAGTAATATGTCTGTGTACACACACACACACACACACACACACACACATACACAGGTGCGTGTGGTGGCGGTGTGCCTTGTTGGATTTGAGGATTTGAGTGTTGTTTTTAGCACCATTTGGCCTGTGTGACCTAGCGCACTGTCCCATGGGTAATACGTCTCTGAAAGCTTCACTAAACAGCGTCATAATCAGTTGCTAGAGGTGTCTGTGCGTACGTGTGTTTGTGGAGGTGTGTTTGTCATTCCTCTCCGCTACCTGATGTAAGATAGCTATTGGCCCGCCCCCCGGTGAAGCAGATGGCCAATTAGAGAACAGCAGGAAGTGTCAGTCATTAATAACCCAGCAGCATTATCTGTCATCTACTTCCGCTATGCATATGCCCCACACACACGCATTGTACACGCCCAACACAAGCATGTCCATGCCACCAGATAATTGAATGAGTCAACAAGAGTTGCAGTAAACCATGCGCCCACAATGAGGAGTTGCGATCCGTTTTCTGCAAGGTGACATTTCATGTAGCTCACCCATCTCTCTTGCTTAGACTGAGGTTGCTGGAGTTGGGCCATGCAGAGGTAGAGAATCTATAGTTTGCATGGGAAGGAGAAAGGAGTAAGTAGGTGGATAAGATAGAAAGACAGTGGGATGGAAGTGGACAGAGGAATGTGAGATGGAAGGAAGGAGAGAGAGAGAGCGAAGGATGTTAGTTGGCCAGGGTTTTCAGTTTTTGATATTGTTCAGAAGATGTTGAACTTATTCAGTTATGCAATATGAAATGTTGTTGAAATTGTTGCTGTTGAAGTTTTGTTTTTTTTTACCTTAAATGACTGAGATTCTGTGATTTACTGAATGCGTATCAATACCTTGTCAGTGGGCATGTTCATTTCCTCTGTTTTAGAGCCCTGTAGCAGTCATTCATTAGAATAATAGGAGTGATCGCAGTTACACACACACACACACATACACATACACACACACTAATTTTCTATGGGGGGGGGGGGCACAAGTTCATGTGTCCCCTGCTAGACAAGTGTTTGTACGGGCCTGCAAGAAGGACAACTAAATAGTAAAGTGTCATTAGCTTGTTATAACTGAATAATAACATCTACTTCTACAAATGTCTCTTACAGGTTATCTAGTAACAATGTTTCTTTAGCCTGTTATAAGTCAATAATAATGTGTCATTAGCTTGTTATAACTGAATAATAACATCTACTTCTACAAATGTCTCTTACAGGTTATCTAGTAACAATGTTTCTTTAGCCTGTTATAAGTCAATAATAATGTGTCATTAGCTTGTTAAAACAGAATAATAAACCTGTTATGTAAGAGTAAACACTGTGATGCTACATATTACCTTGGAAATAATGGATGTGGCGCTAAATTAAATGTAGGAGTTATATTTTCCAAGTTAAACACTTTCATTCTATACCTTATCTTGCTTATACCTCTGTTTTCAACGAACAAAATTAGCATACAATTATGTAAATAATCACATTTGTCAACTGTTTTCAATATATAGACAATATACGGTAAATTTGGAAAGTATTCAGACCCCTTGACTTACTCCACATTTTTATTGTTCTAAATTTAATATTTTGGAAAAAACATTCTACAAAGAACACCCCAAAATGATAATTAAAAAAAGTGTTTAGATGATTAAGAGACGTAGTAGTAGTGGTGGTGGTGGCGGCGGCGGCGGTGGTGGTGGTAGTAGTAGCAGCAGCAGTAGTAGTGGTGATAGTAGTAGTAGTAGTAGTAGTAGTAGTAGTAGTAGTAGTAGTAGTAGTAGTAGCAGCAGCAGCAGCAGTAGTAGCAGCAGTAGTATTGGCGGTAGTAGTAGTAGCGGCGGCAGCAGCAGTAGCGGTGGCAGTAGTAGTAGTAGTGGTAGTAGTGGTGGTGGCGGCGGCGGCAGTGGCGGTGGTGGTGGGGGTGGTAGTAGTAGCAGTGGTGGTGGTAGTAGTAGTAACAGCAATAGTAGTGGTGGTAGTAGTAGTAGTAGCGGCGGCAGCAGTAGTGGCGGCGGCAGTAGTAGCGGTGGCGGTGGTAGTAGTAGCGGTGGCGGTGGTAGTAGTAGCGGTGGCGGTGGTAGTAGTAGCGGTGGCAGTAGTAGTAGTAGTGGCAGTAGTAGTGGCGGCGGCAGTAGTAGTGGCGGCAGTAGTAGCGGCAGCGGTAGTAGTAGCAGTAGTAGCGGCGGTAGTAGTAGTAGTAGTAGCAGCAGCAGTAGTCATCTGCAAATATAACCCTCACAGTATTAGTATTGGTCACCTCAAAGCACTGACCTCAACATAATTGAAGTTCTGAAAGTATACTTGGACTGGGAAAAAGAACAAATAGCTGCTCAAGTCAAAAGAAGAGTTATACTTACTGCTTATTAAAAAAACTAGCAAGATGTGGAAGGGTTTGACATAACATCAGCTGAGTTATTACTAAAACAGCGTGGACAGGATGCTTAAATTTATCTATTACTTGTTTAGATTGTCAGTTTACCCTAACTTCTTGTCATGAGAGGCTTCAAAATTTCTCTGCAAAAACAAATCAGTGCTAGCCAGCTAATATCTTCCCTATTGAACGTGCATTTAGCTTTGCTGGTATATGATTTTTGCTTTTGTTACTTTGTAGCTGTCTTTATATAATGTCATGATTACGTGTCTTTGTCTACACCAGAGATTTCCAACTGTATGTGATAGAAGATTTTAAAGCCCAATCAATCATTCACCTCTAGCCAATCACAAACAAGTATTGTACAATTCTGTGGTGTAAAAAGTATTTATGCACTGGTTGTTCTAAGCTCAGAATTTTGATTGGTTGAAAGCTGCTAGCTAATAGCAACAAGGCACCTCTGCTGTTTGTAGTATATTGCCAATACACTATGGCTAAGGGATGTGTCCAGGCACGCTGTGTTGTGTTGTGAACAGCCATTGCTATGGTATTTTGGATATAAACCGTACACCCTCATGCCTTATTGCTATAAGAAATCTCATTAGCCTCTTAAACCTATGTGTAACAGTTAGGGTCAGAGGGTATTATTAGCCTGTTATAAGCCTGCTTATAACTGTTATATGCTTTCCTAACATTTTTCTCTCTTTACAGATCACCAGAAGCTGGAACGAGAGGCTCGCATTTGCCGTCTACTCAAGCACCCTAACATAGGTTGGTCTGTCTGTCTGTCTGTCTGTCTGTCCATGATGAGGATTAGGAAAAGGCAACACCTATTTGAAGACAATGGAACTTCTGTGATTTGGGCTTCAATTAGAATTTTTATTTAACATTGAAGAGTTTTTTTTTAAAACAATGCCCAGGAGGTCTGAGCGCAGGGGAGGTAGATGGGATCTAAAATCAGACGGGAGACTTCTATAAACAGCCTCAGCGGCATGAAATTTTGTGCAAACGTCAATTTGCAATGAATTTATTGTCATGAGAATCCATACTCATTTATGTTCATGGTGTAGCCATTCCTCAGTGTTTAGGAACTTTCTTTTGGTCTTGTCTTTGTACCTGCATTTCAAATTTTAGGTTGCTGATTTGGGTATAAACCCACCCTGTTTAAGAACAACGTTTTATTCATTCTAGCCATGTAATTCCAGACAACTGGAGTAGTCTCTTAAAATCGTAGTTCTATTTTTTTTTTTTTTTTTAAGCCTGGCTGAACTATATGCCATTGTCAAAATCAACATTGCTAGGCTGTGGTTGAGCCTATTCTGACAAATACAAAATACTTGATTTAAGTTATTTTGCTTTGGTAATTTATAAAGCGTTAATCAAGAAACTATCAATTTGGTGAAAGACTATATTCTCAGTGAGTAAAATTATAATTCACAATTCCGTACTTTTCAGTTAATTAACTGGATGCCGAATCGCTATTTTAAAATGCTTATTAATCACTTGTACTACAGAACACCATATCAGTAGATGGTATGGGCATACTAACTAGTAAATAAACAATTTTCTCTTTAAACACTAGTGCATTATGTTAAAGACATTGTGCTTTATTGTAAGGTAAAGAAAAGCAAGTCTGTATCAGAATATTTAGAAATGTAGTAAATTATGTTCACTGTTATTTAATCTTCATATGAGTCGTTTTTGAACACAAGCACTCTTTTTCTAACTATTTTGAAAATGTATTTTTGTTGGGTCATTATCCAATGTCTGGTTGTATTGGTGGCAGTCAGTTTCTAGTCATTAGCTTTGTACCTAAGACATGTTCAGTACCATTAGTAACGGTTTAGTAATTGATGTGACAAGCTGCCAAACAAGTTTCAGTTGATCTATTCAGCAGCCAGGTGCCCTTCACTTCTGTATTGCAATTAGGGATGGGACGATAGACGATGTCAGTACTAATCGTGATGGAAAATACTCACGATTATGACATCGGGGAGAAATTCCATAATGGGGATAATGGTAAATCAGGATAATCCTCACATGAGTGACTTGAAAAAGCTCTGACAGTCGCTGAAGTATCCCTGACTGCTTGTTCTGTTTTACAAGTGGAGTGCATATCTCATCTCATGTTGTAATATGCCACTAAACATCCTCTGCAATATATTGTCAATGAATCTGAATGGCTTTGCTAGCCAGCACCCATATACATGTAGAGTTTTACATGTTCTTGTATTATTGCTAGAAAACCCTTCTTTGTAATTGCTTTTTAAATGCACAAGAACAAGATTTATGTAATGGAAGAATATCAGCAGAGATGAAAGTAGGTGGGGTAAGAGAATAGAAGAATTTTGTCAGTTACAATGAAAATCGAAATTCGATTCTTAAATGCAGTCATGAGTTGGGTTTGGATTGTATAGATTTTACAAAAACTTTCCCCCAACTCCATTGCAAGAATGCAATCTTAAATTATGAAAACGCCCATTATTTCCACCAACCTATTATCAGTCTCTCCATGGAGGAAACGTGAGAATAAACGGCTTTGAATAACTTGAATGTGCTTCACAGTCAGCCAAAAAAGTGTCCTCATGGTCAATGTTTTCATGGGATCATGAAATGTATATTCCAGCCGAACTGTGTCCGTGACATTTTTATCCGACACCTAAAATATCTCCACGATTTGATGTAAAATCAATTCCCAATCCAACTGGGATCCGAAGTCGCCATATCTGATCCAAAATATGCCAGAGACAATGGATAATCAGAGCCTAATTAGGCCTATCCGACAAAATTAAGATATCAGATAGAAATGTGTCTGAAAGACAAAAAAGCCTGCATTAAGTCTGCTAAATTGTTTTAACCTTTCTGGCACATACGCATGCATTTTATATTATAGCTTGGCCAGTCTCAGATTTCTTACGATCTGCAGTTTAGTATATTCATGAAGACAAGACACATTTTAAAATGTGATGCGAAGAGTCTGTGTATTGTAAACGCATCTCTCTCCCGCTATTTTGTGCGATTTAAATAAATGGACCCGGTCGCTAATTTGTGCGACCGGGTCCATTTATTTGTTGAATAGGATATTGCTTTGGCACAAATTACCTGACCTGTGTACATGTTACAACTTACCTCAAGAGTTAAGGTGCTTCTGAAAGTGTTTTCATCACCACACACACGTGAAGTCAACAGTGTTGTAGGCTATTTACTGCCATTGAAAATGGTATAATGAATAAGAAAATTATTTCCAATTCCTTTATAACAGTACTATTCAAACCACTACACTTAGTAACCTACAGAAAAAGCTTCTGATCACGTTTCCACTTCCCGCTTGTGCAAATACCTGTCCATTCCATTACTGTGGAAAATACCCAGTTGAAACAATGTTGAGCTCAAACAGACCTATATTTATCCCAGAAGACATGCAGTTATGAGAGTTGCATGCAAACTGCAAATTGTAGAAAATATGAGTAATAAGATATAATGGAGTATTGTTATTGGGCTGACAGCCTCTCTGTCTCTTAGGAGTCTCATGCCGAGTCCCACTTTAATCGGGGTAAAATCGTAAATCGGCATTATTTTGGCCAGGATAATCGTGGCATGAAATGCTCATATCGTCCCACCCCTAATTGCAATGCTTTCCATCTAGCCCATGATACATTTACACACCGCGATCTAACACGAGATGCCTCGGACTCCTAATGGAACACTTGGGGATGTTGCCACAAAAATTCCAGTTGTTGGATTCAATTCTTCTGGCATGAATGAACACTGATGTATACCAGCATTTACAGTTGGCAGCGTGTTCTGTTGTGTTTGATGTCTTAAATGTAGTATGTTCATATGAAGGCAGCTCCTCTTATTAAGTAGGTGATTTTGCTACATTCAGTTCGTTCTGGACAACGGAACATTGTTACAAAACCATCCATGATCATATGAGCTTGTTTGGATGTGTTTGTCTTCAACGATAAAGGGTGCTCTAGTTATTAGATGGTGTTTTTGAGGGTATATAAATTAATCATTTCATGAATGAATTCAGAGGTATTTTTTTTAAACGGTACTGAAAAATCACGTTTAGAAACAGAGCTAGGGAAGTTAGTTGTTTAATTGCTATTGACTAAAGTTCACACCTTGACACTTGGCTCCCCTTGGTTAAATCACTGTTCTCCACCAATTCGCACCTGCTTTTATGTAGTGTACGTCACGTCAAAAATGGTCACATCATACCATCATTGTCTTTAATATACAGTACCAGTCAAAGTTTTGGACACACCTACTCATTCACGGTTATTTCTTTAGTTTTGCTATTTTCCACATTGTAGAATAATTGTGAAGACATCAAAACAATGAAATAACATGTATGGTATCATGTACTCACCCAAAAAGTTATGAACAGATAACTTATAAACAGATATGGCCACCCTATGCCTTGATGACTGCACACTCTTTGCTTTTGACAGCTATACAAGGACAGAGTGGATAAAGACAGCTGAGAGACGCTAACAGAACATTAGGAGGGGGTTATTGAACTGGCATCTAAATGTTAGCTTTGCATTTGAAAGTTGAGTGTTACCACTACACCACAAGATCTGTCGGTGTCATACATTTTTGTGAAACCTGCAAATGCAATTTTTACCCTCCATTTCATTTTTGCCAAAACGCAACGTGGACAACAGATCTTTGATTTATTGAACTAACTTGGATTCCCTTGAATTCCAAAGAAGACCCGTAGCCCTACACACTGTATTCGAGAGCCATCCGTTGTCATTTGTGGTTAAGAAAGCTCTGATGGCACAGCTACGTGTTGATTTGGGATTACATTACATTACATTAATTTTGACGAAGTGTTGGAACGTGATTAGGGATCCAACATTGGTTTTATAAAGCAGAAGACAGTCCAGCAAAACACGGACAGCAACCCCCTGTGAATGATTTGAATAATTATGACGTATCTCAAATGTTCACGTGTTTCCCTCACCAGGGCCGCGAAGCTCAGCGTATTGCTGCCTATTTGACTTGTCAACGCTTTGTTTGAACGCTGTGTTTGAAAATGAATGGAACTGGCACATCTACAGTGCATCAATGCGCTAAATATATTTTGTGCATCGCGCTGTGGCACGGGTCAGTATTTGCACTACAATTGGTTCTAAGGCTCGGAAAAGAAAACGTGCGAACTGCGATGAAAAAATATACACCTCAAATACACCGTACAACATCATTCCACAGAATGTTATGCATGCATGATCTGGTTATGTGTTTGATATTCATTTAGGCTTCGATCTCCCCTGCAGCATCAATGCGCTTTGGTACACTGGGAGTTAGTTAATTTCCAGTGGAATGCTGGGCTTGCCTTGCTGCACCAGGGCTTGCCTTGCAGAGGCAGTTGCACGGCATTTTGTGTGGTGCCATGCCTTGGATTTATGCAACAAATGCATCAGCTTGTATGTGGAATCAGCGTGAAATTTGAATTTCTTTCGCACAGATAACCAGATGATGCATTCATAAAACTTTGTGGATTGGCGCTGTAGATGTGATTGAGGCATATATTATTGGTCTACTATTGACTGTTAGTGTTGTCGAAGCATTAAGCAGTAAGTACTTAAAATTTATCACATTTGTTAAATTTGTCAGCCCTATATTTTTAACTTGATATTTCACATTACTTTCTAATTTGAGACGTACTTTCTAATTTGATGGCATTGATGGCCACAATTCTGTTCTTTCCCGCTGACATCCATACAATCACATTCCAGCATGAGAATGTGCATTATGAAAAAAAGTGCTGTCTGTTTTGGGTTAAAGTGGGTGGAAGGTGTAGAAGGGGAGGGAACGTAGTAATGGGGCAATCACAGGGTAGGTGCTATGCTCTACTCAAGCTGGAATGCAAATGCTAGTCGAGGCATAACATTAAACATATGTTTATTGACTTTAGCTGGCAGCTAAACTAGCCGTCATTCAATAGGTAGCGTAGCTAGGTAGAAATGATCCACAAATGGTCATTTGATCGCTGCTATACGCTAATACATTTGTAAGACCCATCTGGGGCCAGATTTTGATCAATGCAAGTGCCATAGCAAGGTCCTGGTATGCGTTCAGTGTAGTGTTGTAGCGTTCTTTATTTGCATCCCTCTCTCACTCCCTCTACTTTCTTCCTTTTTTTGTGTCCCAGATTGTTCTGACCCGCAGGCACGGTCTTGTCTTTTCCCTCTGTCATTCCCTCTCATTTTGGCCTGGACTTCATTTAAACTTTGGACAAGGAGTGGGACAGATGGAGGGAGACAGGGAGACAGATGGACAAGAGAGTGAGAGGGTAGTGATGAGCGCATGTACTGTACTTGCTTCAGGGCCGACCTGCTTCT
Source organism: Esox masquinongy (assembly GCA_016801175.1). Classification (NCBI taxonomy): domain Eukaryota; kingdom Metazoa; phylum Chordata; class Actinopteri; order Esociformes; family Esocidae; genus Esox; species Esox masquinongy. The sequence continues at coordinate 27,948 of JACXGI010007072.1, forward strand.
TCTTTATTTATACAACAAATGGACCTTTTACATAACCTTTAAACTCTTACCCTTAGACAGCCCATTCAGTGGGTCACATTTGCCGTGTCAAACTCCAGGCAGGTGGGGTTAGGGGATATTATCGAGGACAGGCAGGTGGGCTCCCATCCATGTTTTGGTTTATTTGTCCTTATCCCATGATGGCTTGTCTTTGCCTGGTTTTGTTTCTGTCAGTTTTTGTTATGGTTGTTTTTTAAAGAAGGAAATGGAAGTTCTAAATTTCTTCTACAGTTATGTATTGTTGCTATGAAACAGATTTAAAACAATCACATACTGAGCCCTAGCTTATGGTATGTAATACTCTATTGTTCAATTTTCTCTCTAGTGAGACTACATGACAGCATCTCGGAGGAAGGCTTTCACTACCTTGTCTTTGACCTGTGAGTACCCCTCATCTCAGGCTTGTTCATCTGGCCCCAAGTATGAGCATTTTCTATGCATGATAATGATCTTGTATCACTGTCTTTTTCTTTCTCTCTCTCTGTTTTTCTCTCTCCCTTTCTCTGTCTCTCTCTCTCTCTCTGTCTTTCTGTTTCTCTCAGGGTGACAGGAGGAGAGTTGTTTGAAGACATCGTTGCTAGGGAGTACTACAGCGAGGCCGATGCCAGGTGGGCACTCCCATTTACAGTTACCATGGTAACACAGTGTGGGTCAAAACCGTGGGAGAGTGGCGTGTTTTAGCACACCCACTGGGTGATTCTGGGTTCCCTGCATTGCCATGTTAGCTCTTCCTCTCTTCTTCCTATATCCCTAGATGTTCTTAGTCTCAAAAACCCATTGACTACTGTCTGCTTTCGGTGATGGACTTTTAAGCATTGGGGAAATGTGTCACTACTATATCCACTTGAACAGAAGACAAAATAGTAGTTTGTGAGTGGGTTCCACAAGTGGTTGTTTTTGCATTTTTGTAAAACCTCTGCAAGGGTGCAAGACGTTGGTTTTAAATCGATGGTTCAATTCAACCCAAAAGCCTGATTTGTTTGCCAAAGCCTCTGTCACTGAAATCACCCTCCTGTGTGCTTTTTTGCGGACATTTGCAAAGTTGAAATACAAAGTAGATGCGGAAATTAGTGTGTGTCTATTGTCGATTTAAAAACATCTACAAATAATGACATCTCTTGTTAAAATCAAATTTACTTAATGACAGTCTGTATCCTCTGCCCAACTTCAGTGTCTGGAGAACGTCTACACCCATTTCATTTTTGCATTTTTTCTTGTCAGTGTCTTAAAAGAAATGACAGTGTGGTGTTTTCCAGAAACATCCAAATGAAAATGATTTTTTCTTATTTTGCAACACTGCTTTTTCCAATCATACAGTAAACCTGGGTCAATTGAAACCTGCCTATTATGTTCTAGGGTCAGGTTTTCAATACTCCTCTCACTCTCACCCACTCACTGACTGTTGGGTGACTCTGCATTAGAGGTTGTGTCTATGTCATAATTAGATCAGTGCTCTGTTTCACCATGGCTCTATTCTCTCACACACAGGGTCGACCACATAGGGTCGGCTTCATAAGGTCGACCACATAGGGTCGGCTTCATAAGGTCGACCACATAGGGTCGGCCTCATAAGGTCCATCACACAGGGTCGGCCTCACCTAATTCCCACGACTGATTTTACTTTTTGGAATACATAGAATGGAAGGAGGGGTTGTTGCCATGTATTAGACATTTGTATTTAAAAGAATTATTGACAAATAATCACAGATGTGTGGATTATATGTTGTCCTTATGTAGAGTATTGTTGTTTAAAAGATCTTATTGAAGGTGAAAAACAATCAGACATGATTTGTCTTGATTTCGGCTGAATGGGTGTATGGGTGTGTAGACTTGATGTACACTGTGTTTAGTTTTGTTTAGCCTGAAAAAGTTGTCTTATTTTGTTGATCAATAATGCTGGCTAACTATGCAATTCCAACTTGATTGCTGCCTACCCAACCTGTCCTCCTCCATTAAGCGAAACGGAGGGGTATAGATTTCTGTGTTAAGCAAGTAGGCTGATAACAAGCAGCATGGTATTGTAGGGCGCTTTCTCCATTCATTGACTCTCCTCAGCTTGTAGGTGTAGCCGTAATGAGACAGGTTTGTTCTCTTCAGATTGGGTACCTTGAAAGTCATAGAGAAAAAGAATGTGTGTTGTCCAGTCATAAGCAGTGGAGTGTTTTTTAGTAATAGTATGAAAGCCAATGACACATTTTCAAAACACCACATTTAACATGTGGTTTCTGCATCTAGACCAACCCATTGGTTTCTGAGACCAGATGGAATGGGTTTTCATTTTAAATTTAGTCTGGGAGGTACTCCAAGAAGGTTTGGGTAACCTTTGTGTTTTCAGTACATGTGTGTAGTGATGAAAGAATGACTGAGTTTCTTTAGTTGTTTTTTTTTTTTAACATTCTGCCTCTTCTCTCCAGTCAGTGTATCAACCAGATCCTGGAGAGTGTTCAGCATATCCACCAGCATGACATCGTCCACAGGGACCTCAAGGTGAGTGGCGTATGCATTTGTGTGGTCCCCTGTTGCTATGACTACCACACACACCTCTGCTTGTGGCCATGGCAACGCACTGCTCTCTGTTGCTTTCCCTCCCACTACCCCTGTTTTCAGTCACTACCCTCCCTCCTTGTCACACTCTTTCCCTCTCTAGCCCTCATCTTTTCTAACTGCCTCACTCCTTTTTACTCTGTCACTCCTAACCCTTTCCATCCCGCCCTCCCTAGTTGCACAGTCAGGTGATGAGGCCGTCCTTGACCAGGGTTGTGTGTGTGTGCTTGCGTGCGTATGTGTGTGCGATTTCTGCACTTGAGTGGATAGGGGGAAACGTTGTCGCACTCTAATGGCAAGGAAACAAGGAGGTACTGACCACACACAAAAGTAAAGGAGATGGAGAAGGGGAGATGAACCCTGAGGTTACCATGACAACTGCCATGACATGAGAGCAGCTTGGATCTGCTGTGATGTCATCACAGCAACCTGGCTTCTCACAGCTGATTGGCTGGGTTGAAATAAGTGAATTCTTATCTAGTGTCTTCCAACGAAAGACCATAAAGGCACATAATTGAATCTAACTTAGCTTTTTTGTCTGTGAATAAATAGTACAGAGTGTGAATGGCTTTGAAAGACTCTGAAAGGCAAAGATAACGTGTGTGTGTGTTTGTTCGCTCTACTGAGGATAGCTGTATTACCTCTTCTGCTGTCTGATTTGTTGGCCTTTTATCCTGATTGGGCTTTTACTGCAGTCCTTTATACACACACACGCTCACACTCAAACACACACACCAATGAGCGCACAAACTTAGCATGCAGTCTGCAGTGCTGTCTAAATGACTCCCAAGTGGTTTCCATGACTACAACCCTATGTCCATGTAAGGCCGCTGAGAGAATTGTAGGAGTGATGGAGCCCCACACAGTTGAAAATGTGGACAAAATCGGCATAAATGCAACAATATAGATTATTTATTTGGACTTAATAATTCAAATGTTATGACATTAACCAGTCATTGTGAAGCTGAGAACGCACACCCCAGGCTTATATTTGTAGAGTAGCCCTTTACACTAGCTTATATAGGGGTTTACCATTGCATATTTGGATAAGGATAAGCGCCTACAATAAAATGCAATATGCTGCAACATGCTCTGACATTAGGGCTCCGGGTCTGTGCTTTACAGTGCTATGTGGAGTTCTTTTGTCGGACATTCTATGTGGGTGCACCACTCACAACCAGAAACTGCCCCTGGGGGTTCTAGTAAACAATGCTTTGATGTATTTAAAACCAACTAAACACCCACCTGTCCACACTGTACACTTCACCTTGCCATATTATGAAACATGTAATTCACTATCACTGTGTATGATCAACGATGAACGATGAATCTCAAACCATAGGTTGTTCAGGAGATAATGAGCTTATGATTGTCGTCTTGGGAGCTAAATTATTTACAGCTATCTGAGCACATTTCATGATGTCATTGAATTGTCATGATGTACAACATTGCCAGCTTATAGGGCTCAATGCACATTAGTAGTGGTTCAAAGTAACCTAGTTTTCCCAAGCCTTTTTCTTACAGCTCTTGCCGTCGTTGCTGTCCTCTTATCAGGCTTCTCTGTTCAACCCCCAGCTTTCAAATCAAAACATGAGATGACTTTGTTGACAGTTTTAAAAATTGTATGTACTGTTAATTCAAAACAAGTTTACAGAAAATCTAATCAAAAGCAGAATACAAACCTAACGTATTTGCTGGCATGCTTTGTAAAGAAGAGCATAATGACAAAATGTGAGTGTTGTTGATCAGCTTGATCATACACAAAAAAATAAGAATCAAAAAGAAATTTGTATTTTTTTCCAAAACATTTTGGCACCCCTACAAATTCTTCTCAACCCAGTGTATTAGAAGTATCATCCCATTGATATATTTTTTTTTTCACGGTCAGATCTCACAAATGAAATGAAGCAAAAGGTTTTTCATCTTAATACATTTGGCAATGGCTATAGAAAATGTCTATGTACCTCAAAATTCAAATCCTCACTATCAGTGAAATAATTAAGAAGTCGCAATCAACTTCAGCTATGATGACCCTGCCTTCTGCAAAAAGAAAGGCACACAAAGTTCTAGGAACTGTCTGTAGACCTCCCAGATCTTGTTTCGAGACATACATCTGGGGTAGGTTATAACAAGAAAAGGAACCAGGCAAGCCTAGTTCAGTCGGCCTGCAATTAGAAGGAATAAATGTTGTTGCCCTCGCTGAATTTGAATCGGGGTTTCCTATCTGACAGGCTGTCTTTAACCACTACGTTACTAAGCTATAAATGTGCAGAATGTTCTGCATTGTTAAACCAATTAATCGAAACTCCTAGGTTCTCAAAACTAGTCCCTAAACTAGCTAATCAACAACAGGTATAACAGGGGTGATACACTACACTACATTCACCGTGTTAAATTAGAAAGAGATTACTGTAGGGACCCATTGGGATCTACTACCTTGTCATAAAGTTGCGTCTTGACATTAGATAATTTTGTCACGCATCATGCCAAGTTAGAATATTTAGCTAGACACCACTAAGTATTGTGTTAAACTACCTAACATTCCTTATTAAGTTTACTTCCACTGCAAATAGCATCTATGAACTGTATGGCTTTTATTAGCCAGTAATAGGCCTACTAGTATCTACTTACTACTTGGAATAGTCATAAGAATTGAGCAATTGCTAGCGAGACTGAAGATGAACTTTACACTGCCAACAATATCTGTTATTCTTCATTTGTGAATGGCATTGATACAATAGCTATCAATATAGGTGACGATAACTGACTTTTTTGATGAATCGTCGATACCCATCCTCTTTTACTGCACAAGGGGTTGTGATCTATATCACCCCAAAAAGCATGCACTGATGCGTACTTCGAAAATCCACCAGAAATAGTTGCAATATAACTGTAAACCGTTTTATTTTAGGCTTACTAAAACTATACTGAAGCTTGTAGCCAGCAAAGTTTTTGTCTATCCAGAACAAATCCTAAATGCATACTTTGTTCTGCCCGAGGCAAGGATCGAACACTGGTGGCCTACATGGCAGTCTGCGTCTCTAACCACTATGCTATTTAACAATGGGTAGTCAGCCAGCCAGCCATTTACATTCGCCCTTCTTGACCGGCTCTGCTAGACTTTTCCTAGAGTGGACTGGACAGCCAAACTAATTCACCTGGCTAGAGTGGTCTTGGTCAGGGAGGTGATCAAAGACCCACTGGGCCCTCTGACTGAGCTCCAGAGGTATGGTGTGGAGATGGTAGAATTGATTAGATGAATGTGCCAGAAGGACAACCATCACTGCAGCACTCCAACAATCAGGCCTTTATGATAGAGTGGATAGTGATCAATAAACGTAAATAGGCAAATGACAAGTGGAATGGAGTTTGCCAAAAGGCACATGAAGGACTCTCAGGCCATGAGAAACAAGATTATTTGGAATGATGAAACCAAGATTGAACTCTTTGGCCTTAATGCCTAACATCATGTCTGGAGAAAACTAGTCACTGCTTGTTACCTGACCTATACCATCACTACGGTAAGGCATGGTGGTGGCAGCATAGTGCTGTGGGGATGTTTTTCAGGGGCAGGGACTAGAAGACTAGTCACGGGTTAGCTGGTGATGGACTGAGCAAAGTACAGACAGGTCCTTGATTAAAACCTGCACCAGAGCACTTAAGACCTCAGACTTGGGTGGAGGTTCACTTTCAAACAGGACAACTAAGCACACCTAAGCACAAAGCCAAGACAATGCAGGAGTAGCTTTGGGATGAGACTGTGAATGTTCTTGAGTGGCCCAGCCAGAGCCCGGACTTGAACTCGATCAAACATCTCTGGAGAGACCTTTGAATGACATGCATGCTGGCGGAATAGTTTGACTCACATGAGGAATTTAACAGTAACAAGCATCACTATCCCTCTGTTTCCCCAACCCTCAGCCTGAGAACCTGCTGCTGGCCAGTAAGATGAAGGGCGCAGCAGTGAAACTGGCAGACTTTGGCCTTGCCATTGAGGTGCAGGGAGACCAACAGGCATGGTTTGGTAAGAAGACTGTACACATAGACAACAAATGCATTACATTGTAGTTAATAAAACATACATTTGGGTCTATAACCATCTTTTTCTTTTATTCCGGGTAGGTTTTGCAGGCACTCCTGGCTACCTGTCTCCTGAGGTCCTTAGGAAGGACCCCTACGGCAAGCCTGTGGACATATGGGCCTGTGGTGAGTATTTAGCCTCTAACCTGGAACTGTAGTTGAAGATACATTATCCTCTACAAAACTGTCTGGTGGTGACTGGGTTACAAGATTCACCATCACTTTCCTTTAAAGGGAACAATGTCTCATTTCAAATATCAAAGTGTGCGTTTTTCTTACTGAGGAACAGTGAGGTAGAGCAAGAGCCACATCTAAAGGTTATGCAGCCTCCCTGCCCTCACCCTCACTGCCGCACTAAATAGAATGGAGATTTCCTACATTTGCCATTGTTCCCATTTAAGAGTCTATAGTGCAGAGATCATACATCTCATTTTAGGATTTGAAGAAAATATTAACTGTCTCTCTCTGTCCTGTTTCTATCATTCTCTTTCTGTATTTTGTCTGTCTCTAACACTGACTCTCTGGCTCCGTCTTTCTCTCTGGCTCCGTCTTTCTCTCTGTCTCCCTCTTTTTCTCTGTCTCCCTCTTTTCTCTGTCTCCCTCTTTTCTCGGTCTCCCTCTTTTTCTCGGTCTCCCTCTTTTTCTCGGTCTCCCTCTTTCTCTCGGTCTCCCTCTTTCTCTCGGTCTCCCTCTTTCTCTCGGTCTCCCTCTTTCTCTCGGTCTCTGTCTTTCTCACTGTCTGTCTTTCTCTCTGTCTCTGTCTCCCTCTTTCTCTCTCTCTGCCTGTCTCTCTCTCTGCCTGTCTCTCTCTCTCTCTCTCTGTCTCTCTCTCGTTGTCTCTCTATCCCTGACTATCTCTTTCTCTCTCTGTGTCTTTTTCTCTCTCTCAATCTCTCTGTAGGTGTAATACTGTATATCTTGTTGGTTGGCTATCCTCCATTCTGGGATGAAGACCAACACAAACTCTACCAGCAGATCAAGGCTGGGGCCTATGACGTGAGTGTGTGTCTCTCTGTGTGTCTCTCTGTGTGTCTCTCTGTGTGTCTCTCTGTGTGTCTCTCTGTGTGTCTCTCTGTGTGTCTCTCTGTGTGTCTCTCTGTGTGTCTCTCTGTGTGTCTCTGTGTGTCTGCGTGTCTGCGTGTCTGCCTGTCTGCCTGTCTGCCTGTCTGCCTGTCTGCCTGTCTGCCTGTCTGCATGTGTCTGTGTGCGCGCTTCCTCTTCCGTTGGCTTGTGAGTGCTTGTGCGTACGTACGTGCGTGCCTTTCAGCACAGGGTGCAGTGCAGAGGTTGACTGGACAGCTGGTGAATGTTTAATGGTGTCCGATTGAGAGCTGCACCCCAGCTATTGATCCTATCAGCCTCCTGACGCATTGCAGAGGGGTGTTGTGTCCGTGCGCTCGGAGGGGTGTTATGTCCGTGCGCTCGGAGGGAGTGTGCGCGGGTGAGGGGGGTATCTGCTCCTTGTCTCTGGTATTCAGGTTACACAGTTAATGGAGACGGGTACCGAGACTTGACATGGGAGACATCCAAATAGACGTTACTCACTGAGTATCTGTAGGTTGCCGTGACGCTCCGTATTGTATTCTGTATGAAAGATTACTGTTAACGGGAGGTTTCGTTTAGATTTGTTTCCGCTCAGTTTTCAACTAAACCTGAAGAAGGTTTGTTGGTATGAAACATGAAGGAACGTGTTGTTTAAACACGTTAAGCCTCTGGATGAACTCCCTGTCTGTTAGCTGTTACCAGAGCCACTGTTCCAGTATATGGCCATCACTGTTTTAGTCAAGGCTGCCTTGTATTGTACACCAGAGCCATGGAATATTATACTGTACTATGCTGATGGTTTTGTATTTTGTCCGTTTAACTGATGTTGTACTGACTCCACTGCTTCTTCATGTTGGCCTGGTCTTCCTTGCAAAAGAGGGTCTGTCCTGGATTGAATAAAGGTTCAATATAAATGATGCAAATTAAGTTCTCTCTCCCTCCATCTCTTGCACCGACCAGTTTCCTTCACCTGAGTGGGACACAGTTACACCAGAGGCTAAAAACCTAATTAACCAGATGTTGACTATTAACCCCTCCAAGAGAATCACTGCTGATCAGGCTCTCAAGCACCCATGGATTTGCGTAAGTCTAAAGAAAACACACACAGCAGGCATGCTGTAGTTCAGTATATTTTGTTTAAATATGAATGGTAACTTTTGAAGTGTGACTGTGAACTACACAACTTTTGCCGGACTGCGTAAGCGGAGCCGGCTAAGAAGAGCGAATGTCTCTTACTGAGTGAGTGACTGACTGACTGACGCGGACCTGTAAACTATAGGTCCCGAGCTCGTATCTCCTCGCAGGTGAAGCGGACTACGCATTATGAATTATTCCGTATAGACGAAAACTTCGCTGGCTAAAACCTCCAGTGACTACATTATAGTAAGCCTGAAATGAAACAGTTTACGGTTATAGTGCGACTGTTTCTGGTGGATTTTCGAAGTACGCATCCATGCATGCGTTTTGGGTCAGGCTGTTTAGGCTGTTCAGACGGCCAGTGGCAAAAGCTAACAGTTCATAGACGCTATTTGTGGTGGAGGTAAACTTAATAAGAAACGTTAGTCAGTTTAACACAATGCTCAGTAGTGTTTAGCGACTGGTGTAATGCCGTGGCATTATGGTTAAAGACTGTGCCTCTCACGTAGAAAGCTCAAGTTCGAATGATTCTCTCATCGTTTCACTTCATGAAAAAGTTAGTTATCGTCACCTTTCTTGATAGTTATTGTATCAATGTCATTCACAAATGAAAGAAAAAAGTAAAAAAATATGTTCTTATGCCATGAAATGAAATAGCTTTGGCAGACTCGCTAGCAATTGCTCAATTCCTATGACTATTCCAGTAAGTTAGTAGATACTGGTAATGCCTATTACTGGCTAATAAGCTTTTCAAACGGCCAGTGGCAAAAGCTAACAGTTCATAGACGCTATTTGTGATGGAGGTAAACTTAGTAAGAAACATTAGTCAGTTTAACTGTATCAATATCATTCACAAATGGCCAATTAGGTGTTAAAATGGCCAGTGGCAAAAGAGGATTTGTTTATAGACACAAGAGGCTATACTGACACTCGTCGAAAGTAGAGCTCTGTGGTGTAGTGGTTAGCGACGCAGCCTTTCACGTGGGTGACCCGGGTTTGAATCTCAAGAGGGCAATACTTTCTATTGTGGTCCGGCTGAACTAGGCTTGCCTGGTTTTTTGTTTTTATAACTGTTAAAGATGTTATTTAATTTCCACATGCCATCTAGTGGCGTCTTTGTGTGCTTCACAGTATCACCGGTGTGTCATTATCTCGGATCATTTTAAATGACAGAGCTGTAAGACATGAGCCGATACAAAGCGACTACTTAGTTATCAGTTATTGATTTGCTGTCGATTAACATTTGTCAAGTTGCTGTTAGTTTTTCAATCCTAATTGACTAATACTGGTCTTCCTCCCGTCTTTCAGCAACGCTCCACTGTGGCTTCCATGATCCACAGGCAGGAGACGGTGGAATGTCTGCGCAAGTTCAACGCTCGGAGGAAACTCAAGGTTAGATACTTCTTGTACCTCTACATGTCTCCCCCTCGTTCCTTACCCTCCCTTCCTGCCTCGATCCTGTCATTTATATATTTACTCTATTCACTCCTCTTTCTCTACTAGGGAGCGATCCTCACCACCATGCTGGTGTCCAGGAACTTCTCAGGTGGGTGTGTCTCCTCCCTCGCTTCAGCTATAAAGCGGGGGTGGGGTGGGGGGGGGTGAAACACTATACTGTGAGAAGTGTTCCTGAGTACTTTGGAGACGTGTGTGAAAGGACCTTCTCTAACCAGTTATCTATGTTGTAAGATTTTTTTCATTTTAAAGAGGTGCTATAAGCAGGTGTCATTCTAGAATTAGAGTTTCGTGTTCATGCAAATAGCAGTACTGTATTTTGACTGTGTGTTTTAAATGTCTCTAATGCCCTTTCTTCTCTCCTGGCTGACACCATGGTCTGAAGGATGTCTGTGGTCTGAGGGACAGACAGTGGTGGATGTCTGTAGTCTGAGGGACAGACAGTGTGGTGGATGTCTGTAGTCTGAGGGACAGACAGTGTAGTGGATGTCTGTAGTCTGAGGGACAGACAGTATGGTGGATGTCTGTAGTCTGAGGGACAGACAGTGTAGTGGATGTCTGTAGTCTGAGCGACAGACAGTGTGGTGGACGTCTGTGTGGTCTGAGGGACAGACAGTGTGGTAGACGTCTGTGTGGTCTGAGGGACAGACAGTGTGGTGGACGTCTGTGTGGTCTGAGGGACAGACAG
>JACXGI010007073.1:0-38886 GCA_016801175.1 Esox masquinongy
TGTGTGTGTGTGTGTGTGTGTGTGTGTGTGTGTGTGTGTGTGTGTGTGTGTGTGTGTGTGTGTGTAGGTGTATTAGCCAAAGCACGTAGTCAAGTTGTGACACGTCTGAATCCCTGTGTTGTTGAATTCCTCAGGCTATGGTTAATCCACCCCGATGAACAGTAGAGAATCTTAAACTAATCACTCGGCACTAAGGCTGCTCTTATTTTCAGTATACATAAACCTCAATGGAACATTCTCGCGGGAAACACAATGTATGTAGGCAAAAGAAAGACATGCACTATGTACAGTATGCTGTATCTAAGATCATTTGTTTGCCCTGTTACAGAATAAATTTCCCAGAAAACAGGACTTTCTTTTGCCAATGTACACTGTTTTTATAAGGCATCCAAAAAACGGTTTATATCCGAAATGTCTGATTTGGTTCTCCCTTCAATCACAGCCCACGCAGAAATGTCCAATAGTACAATCCACATAATAATTCAGGTTCCCCATTGCTGTGTCAATTATTTTCCTGTTGTAGCTAACTCACATTAAGTTCCAACATCCTTTTCAAAAACTATGTGCGCACGTCGTTTGTAACGAACGCGTGTGATTGGACAGATTTGTGTACGCCAATTGTATGCTATTTTTAAGTCTCAACGGGAGCTTGGCCTTAGTACTGGCAGCCAAGTTAGATGGGGGGAGACAGTCGTGGGCGGCCATATTTCAACCAGCTTTTCACACCCCCGTGCTGAGAGTCGGCTGTGGACGTGCACATGCGTGAGCCCCTAATCGTTAGTGTGGACGTCATTAGTCCTCTGTTACTATTAGAAAGAGAACCCCTGCGGAGGGTGACAGAACGCGGTACCAATTGCGATTCCTGTGGTCATAGTTACAGGGACGGTTACAACAGAAGACTTCTGCACCTTTTTTCCCTCCATAGATGTACAATTGATTAGAATAGATGTATCCGTTTCAGAGAACACACTTCTATCTTTACCTCAACCTTAAGTCAATGATTGCCAACCTGTTTGTTCCTATATAGTTACTATACTGTTCCTAATAGAAACCTATATAGTTATAGCGCATTACTTCTGACCTAACAGAGATGGTTCGTAGGTCAGTTGGACTGTTAATTTCCCTCTGGTTATAATTTGGATAGGGATAGTTAGTGCTGATCTGAGAGCTGTTGTTAAGGTTAATACTGGCCGTTTGGATGGGTCCTAAGCAGTGGGCGTATGGGTGCCACTTTTAACATACAACTTAGAGAGTGGGAAAAGCAAAAAGTGTGTGTGTGAGAATGAGTGTATGTGTGTTTACACAACTGTTAGTTTGGTAAGCCAATGCCACAAATGTGTAAAAAATAACAGAGAAAAAAAATGTGCGGATCCCGAGCACCTAACAGTTTACTTGGCAGATTGTGCCGGACTTGTATTAGTGTGATTAAGTCCGGTTGATTTATAGTCTCTGGCTTTTGACCAGGAATCATAGAGAACAGGATTCCACTGGAACCAGTGTTGCCAGATGCTGTGGTTTCCCGCGCAATTACGATATTTTTAATGACAGTATGTGGGCAGAAATGGGTTTAAGTGGGTCATTTTATAGACAGGGTTGTATAAAAAATTAGCGTTTGTACAGGTAATATTTTAGAATACTGTCAAAGAAATCTGGCAACCCTGACTGGGACTCACGTTTTTTGTTGTTCTTAGCCTGAAGAGGAATTCATGACAACATCTCATTAGGGCTTAAACTTGTTACCACAGTAGTATCCATGTTAGGAAATATCACACAGATTTTATCAGGCAGGTGTGTGTGTCATTAAAGGTTATCGATCATGATTCCTCCTAAAGGATTCATATTACATTTCATTAATTCATTTTATTACATTTCGGTTGGAACCAATACCCTTGACAGGCTTTTCATAGGAAATAAGAATCTTATAGGACGGTTCTAAATCAGATTTTTCACTAGGTATGTGGTTCTGTTTTTTTTGTCTGAACAGAACCATTCCGGTAGGCGTGGATGGATAGATGGGTCAGTCGCATCTACTGTAGATAGAAATCTCATCAGCTCTATATTTCAGAACTCATCCAGTCATGGTACAGTTGTGCTCATAAGTTTGCATACCCTGGCAGAAATTGAGAAATTTTGGAATTCATTTTGAAAATATGACTGATCATACCAAAAAAAACAGTCTTTTATTTAAGGATAGTGATCATATGAAGCCATTTATTATCACATAGTTGTTTGGCTCCTTTTTAAATCATAATGATAACAGAAATCACCCAAATGGTCCTGATCAAAAGTTTACATACCCTTGAATGTTTGGCCTTGTTACAGACACACAAGATGACACACACAGGTGAAAATGGCAATTAGGTGAATTTCCCACACCTGTGGCTTTTTAAATCGTAGTTAGTGTCTGTGTATAAATAGTCAATGAGTTTGTTAGCTCTCACGTGGATGCACTGAGCAGGCTAGATACTGAGCCATGGGGAGCAGAAAAGAACTGTGAAAAGACCTGCGTAACAAGGTAATTGAACTTTATAAAGATGGAAAAGGATATAAAAAGATATCTAAAGCCTTGCAAATGCCAGTTCGTACTGTTCAATCACTTATTAAGAAGTGGAAAATTCGGAGATCTCTTGATACCAAGCGAAGGTCAGGTAGAGCATGGAAGATTACAGCCAAAACTGCCAGAAGAATTGTTCGGGATACAGAGAAAAACCCACAGGTAACCTCAGGAGAAATACAGGCTGCTCTGGAAAAAGACGGCGTGGTTGTTTCAAGGAGCACAATACGACGATACTTGAACAAAAATGAGCTGCATGGTCGAGTTGCCAGAAAGAAGCCTTTACTGCGCCAATGCCACAAAATAGCCTGGTCACAATATGCCCAACAACACTTTGACATGCCTCACAGCCTCTGGCACACTGTAATTTGGAGTGATGAGACCAAAATAGAGCTTTATGGTCACAACCATAAGCACTATGTTTGGAAAAGGGTCAACAAGGCATATAGTGAACAGAATACCATCCCCACTATGAAGCATGGTGGCTCACTGATGTTTTTTGGGGGGGTGAGTTCTAAATGCAAGGGGAATCTTGTGAAAATTGATTGCAAGATGTATGCATCATGTTATCAGAAAACACTGGCAGACAATTTGCATTCTTCTGCACAATAACTGCGCATGAGACGCTCTTGGACATTCCAGCACGACAATAACCCTAAGCACAAGGCCAAGTTGACCCTCCAGTGGTTACAGCAGAAAAAGGTGAAGGTTCTTGAGTGGCCATCGCAGTCTCCTGACCTTAATATCATCGAGCCACTCTGGGGAGATCTCAAACATGCGGTTCATGCAGGACGACCAAAGACTTTTCATGACCTGGAGGCATTTTGCCAAGATGAATGGGCAGCTATACCACCTGCAAGAATTCGGGGCCTCAAAACTATTACAAAAGATTGCATGCTGTCATTGATGCTAAACGGAGCAATACACAGTATTAAGAACAAAGGGTATGCAGACTTTTGAACAGGGGTCAGTTCATTTTTTTCTTTGTTGCCATGTTTTGTTTTATGATTATGCCATTCTGATATGACCTATAGTTGAATGTGAATCCCATAAGGAATAAAAGACATGTTCACTCATGGTTTCTTTACAAATGGTACTTATATTACCAATTGTCCAAGGGTATGCAAACTTTTGAGCACAACTGTATGCTTTTTTCATGGTATGTGACGCATTTGAAAGAGGACCGCCAGAGAACTAAAACGCGTGGGTTTCTCAGCGGGTTCCACCGCTGCTGGGAGCTAGAACACATGTCCTATTACCACATGTAGAACCCTGTCTGCGTGTTTCGCAGTCGACCCCAGACCTTTAGATCCTGTGGGCGACCCCATTACCCTGAGCCGAGCGGCAGTGGGGGAGTGTGCGCACAACACACATGCCTGGCCCTTAAACCATAAACCCCGTTCACACGTGCATCTACAGCTGCGGTAAGCTAGAAACATGCAGTGTCAAGCTCCGGAGTTCACCGGCTCACAGCGGGCCTGGGCATTTAAGACAGGGGTCAGAGGAACCAGAGAGGGGGCCAGGCTGTGCCTGATTGACCAGGCTCAAGTGCACCTCCCCGGGATGTGCTGACTCCGAGGTCTGGATCAGCTGGCTGTTCTCCGGAGCGGTTGAGTGGAGGGAGCAACCTGCTGGATCATAGGAAGACGTAGCTGGAGGTGAAGTGTCTGTGTGTACTCTACTTTTTATGTAATATTATCAAAAATAAGGTCACATATGCACAAACTAACTCAAACACACACTCCCTGCCAGTAAAAGTAGTGTACTCTATAGGGAATAGGGCCCCATTCAGGACTCTAACGCAGCTCTCTTCAGTCGTAAATCTAGCACTTTGGTTATTTGTCTTAGCTGGTCTGTGGTGGTCTGTCACTCATTCTCACCGCATTCTCAGTCTGCGAAGTATTGGACAGTTTCGATTGTTTTGTTCCACGTTTTATTTTTTCTCAAAGTACCTCACCGGGGGAATGGGGTTGATCAGTCCAGGGTTAAATGCAGTTGATCGGTTCAGGATTAAATGGGGTTGATCGGTCCAGGGTTAAATGCATTACATATTGACAGAGTTAGTAAACTAGTTTGGCTTTATAGTGGTACAGTACAGTGGGAGGCGGAATACATTATCCCCTATAGGGTGGGTTTAAGTTTATGCGTAGGAGTCCTATAACAGCTGTAGAATGAGGTATAGATTTAAGACGATATAGGATTTAAAGAAATGGGACACCAAACAAGGTCAAATGGCATCTCTGTGTTTAAGCGAATAACAGTTAACCCTGTTGGGATCCCCACTGCTGAGGTAAATCACTTTGCATAGCCAGGGCTGGACTCTGTAACCTCACCTACAATAGGTACATTCAGCAGGTAGGCATTGCGAAGCTAAGCTAACGCTCCTTTGAAACCCAAACCATGAAGCTAAGGAGAGGAGCTTCAAGGCTGGAATGGTAAAGACAGACGGCAAAAAGGGGCAGGAATTCGAGCCATTCCTGGATATTGTCGCTCTCGGTTTATGTGCATTCGCATGGAAAATGGGGATTAGTTGACAGGTCGTAATTAAAAGCACGACGGACATTCCAAGATTCTCATTCAGGATTTAACCCATCGTGCCCAATGTTGTCCTCATTCTCGAATCCTCGTCATACTCTGTAATTCAAAGAATGGGTTTCAGCTGTTTTTTTGTGTGTTTTTTTTACCAGTCTTATTTTGATGATACTATATTCCAAAGTCCAAGGTCTTTATTCCAGTTCACTTGTAGCCTAACAATCTGTAACTACAGTCCGCTTCCGCTGTCCTCCTCCCGCCGGACTTAGAAAGTCACCCGTCTGAAAACAGAGGCCCTCCGGGGCCTCTTAAGGAGCTCACATGGAGCCTTTCGTACCATGGGACTGACTTGTTTAAAAAGCTAATGGAGTGTGTGTGTGTGTCTCTCTCTGCATTTCTCAGTAAGAAGCAAGGCAACTTGTGTTCCAACAGGTTACTTAAAAGCCGCCACACACCTGACATGGACAGAGCTACGCAGCGTTGTCTCGAATTTGCTTCCCGAGTTTAGCAGCCTGTTGGCTGCTCCTTCTTTCGCTGCTCATTTGTGCTTTAAGTTTCTGGTTAGGACCTTTTATAGTAGCTGTCTAAATGACCCACCCACAGAGTGGTTTGGCTGGGTGGAGAGATAGCAGACATTGTAATGTAATGTTTCTCTTTAGCCAAGTTAAAGGCCCAATTATCATTCCTATTGACCTGCTGAGATGGGAATTGGTGGGTGTGGATTTGTACCCTGTATTATTAGAAGCCTTTTTCATGTCAGCTGAGTAGGAAGTGTGTGTGTGTTTTGTGGCTGGTCCTGTCCCCTCAGAGTTGTCCAGAGAACAGTTGCCCGCAGGGATCAAAGGTCGTCCAGAGTGTCCAGGCCCTGTGAGGCTGTAAAAAAAAGAAGAAGCTCCTCTGTCTCAGTAATGTCTTTGTTTTTCCGAGGCAGAGGGGCTGACCCCCGTCGGTCCGGTGCTCCGGATAGTCTTTTTGTTTCAGAGTGGGGGGTGGAGGGAGGGTGGGGGGTGGAGGGAGAAAGACAAGAGGACAGATGTAAAGATGTATAGCTGTCACATTTTGTCTGAGTGAGCGCTCAGGCTCTTTATGCGTGGAGGTTATGAACCAATAGGATTTTATTAGCAGTCAAAATGCCCGCAGAGGCCATCCAGTCAACACAATTTACTGATCCTTAACGCATCCCTAGAAGAACCCGTAAATCAAAGGGGGTGCTTTGTCACTCCTCTTTTTCTCATTGGGTTAAAGGGAATGTGAGGCAATTTCAAGCCCGAAGGCCCAAAGGGGTGTCGCGTATGACCGAACCACTGCTAAAGGCTGTTCTTAGACCTCTGAAATGCCTCATTGCAGGTTACCAACGCAATTAGAAGAGGAAAATGAAACATTTTGTCTCATATCCCATACCTTTCAGCCCATCAGTTTTCAGGGTTTTAACCTACCAGTTTCTAAAGGGTATTGCAACCCTTTAATCTTCTGATCTTCTGCATGTCGGAGCCTCTTCTGTCTTGTAGCCCCTTCAACTGACCCCCCCACCATTATCTCCCTTCAGGATCAGAAACCCTCAGATGTAGAAGGTGTCGTACACCTTTTATCCATTCATCCTTGTCTCCTTCACCTCAGTCTGATGAGCTCTGCATTAGGTTGGAGAGGAAGGAACTGTGTTTTTGTTGGTGTGTTTTTGTTGGTGTGTTTGTGCGTGTCCAAGAGGCTATATGTGCATGAAATACACTGGGAATTTGGCTAATTTCGACAGCTGTTCTCAGAACTGAGAGAAAGAGGTGCAATTACAGAGGAATTCTGCGAGGGTGGGAAGGAGGGAGAGAGAGAGGAGAGACAAAAACGAGGTAATTGGATAGTATTTAAGGAGAGGGAGAGTAGGGGGGAGTGAAACTGATGATGGAAGAACAAAGACAAGTGGAGAGTCTGATGAGGTAACGAGCAGAGAGAGGAAGATGCATAGGGAGACTAAGAGAAAAAGAGAGAGGGGGAAGACGAGGCATAAATCATGAGTGAATGATAGAAAGATGAGCTCAGGTCTCAAATACCCAAGTATACCCACTCCAGACAGTGATAGATATCAGTCGCAAGCATATACAGAACATTTAAAAACTTGCATACTAAAGATACAGTCTGTCAATATTTAATGGCAAGATAACCTTTCAGGAAATGCTGTATTAGTGGAATAAGATTTTTTGTTCATAACTGTATTTTTTTTTTCTTTTTTACCAGAAATGTTTTATGGAATGTAGATTATATTTATCTATGATATGTGATTGTCTGGCTATAAATTTTTTACTGATAAAGTGTAGGGACCACTTGACCACCCTCAGCCACTATTTATCTTATGAATGACTAATTTAAAAATGTTTGTACAGTTCTGTAATGATGTAGTTTTTTATTTCATTTGACTGTGTAAAACTAGTTAGTAAAACTAAATTGGTTAGGGTTAGGGTTAGATAAAATAAATTGGTCTAAGAGTTTGTGTGCGTGTGTGGCCTCTGTTTCTGGGCCAAAGTCATTACACAGACATGCACACACAGACATGCACACACACACATGCACCAACAAACTCTTAGACCCTACAACACTGTGATAGTTGTGACAGTGTTGCAGGGATTGGAGACAGATGCAAGAAATACGATAAGGGGTTTTATTTTCCCAACAAAAAAACATGTAAAAAAAACTGACGGGGCAAGCCCAAAAGAAAGTGAGGCGTAAAGCCTCCAAACACTATACACAGACGAAGCCGGAAACAGGGGGCATTATATTTGTGTAATGATCAGTGGGAATGGGAAACTGGTGTGTGTGATAAACAGGGACAGTCCGGGGTGGAGGTGATTAGTAGTATTTAGCCGGTACAGTGGTGCCTAGTGGGCCGGTTGTTTAGACCTCCAGAACCGGTGCCACAGAGGAGTGTCAGCACCGGGGGGGTTCAGGACAATAGTATTACACAGTCAAATGAAACAAAATCTGCATCATTATAGAACTGTATTAAAACACACATACACATAAACACACACACACACACATATATATAGACACAAACACTGTCCTTCCTTTTCACCTCAAACTAATGTTAAACTGTTTTTACGGCATACTCTCCAGCAAGACAGGCAGAACGTGAGGGAAAGGGAGATGAGAGAGAGAAAGCGAGGGAGTGAGACATGCTCAAGTGATTGGAAGGGATGTTGATGAAGAGAGGGATGGGGGATGGTATGATGGCAGAACCTCCAACATGCAACAGATATTGCGTACATTCTCTCGGTTTGTCAGCTTGACAATTTCTGCGCACGCTGGTGAAAGAGATGTGCGTGTGTGTGTGTGTGTGTGTGTGTGTGTGTGTGTGTGTGTGTGTGGTTTTATTCATACCTGCCTGTATGTGTACAGAAGGGCGGTGCACCAACACGTCTTCCTTGGGATTTGCAGCTGGCTGTCTCTCTGTGTGACATGAGCTCCCTACACATTCTAACCTTTATCTTTCAGCTCCAATGGTAGTCAAGGCTTGGAGGGAAAAAAGAGATTGCTTTTTTGTTTTATGGGGGGCAGGGAAACACAATGTAAAGTTCATGTTAGCGTTATTGTCTGGAATGGAACTATGGAATGGGATCTACACTGACACAATGATAAAATGCTCACATGTGGCAGACATTTTGCAGGAAACATTTTGGAGGGAAAGATACTTTCTTCACTTAAGTGGTCTTGTCTCACTCCCTTCTGTTCATTACCAAGACATGTCTTTCTGTCTGACTGTCTGCCTGCCGATGACAGCTCAGTGACAGATGCACACTCAGTAAAATACCTCTCGACAAGGAGGGGTATTTTTTACGACCTGTCTCTGATCCGGAGAGGACCTGGGAGTAAGGCTGTCTTTCATTCTCTGGTGTTGACACCTGCTCTGGGGGAAATTATTAGGAAGAAGCTTCATCTGGTCTGAATCAGGATAAACTGTTTCATATTGAGCAGCTGCTACATTCTACTGCACACACACACACACACACACACACACACACACACAATGTCTAATGTCTTGTAGTCGTGTTAATATTTTACTATTTTAAACACTGTTTTTGTCTGGAAGGTAAAGAGAAATACAACCTCCACCTTTTAATAGAACGATAAATGAATGGGCAGTTCAAGATAGAAATGTCAGACTTTCCAAAGTCCTTTTAAAACCCCAAACGCTACAGCTTTGAAAATCCCACACCAGAACGATCAAATTAGGCTTGATTGATAGACAGGCCTTTTTTTTTAGACCTCGTCGGTCATAAGTGAAACTATGCAGTCAAATATAAATCCAATCCCAAAACAACCCTTAATTCCTACGCACTATGAACTAGTGGAGATCGGAGGGGATTTGATTGGTATAAATAATGTGGTGAAACTAGCCAATGCAAGCGCAAACTGAAGCTGCTATCAGATTGATTATACCTGTCAAACCCTCTCAGAGCTGCACAAGGACCCTCACTTATCAGCCGATGGGTCGACCAATGGCTTTGATGTGGTACGCAGGTAGAGGAAATAGGTGATGAGAGTGTACAGAGATAAATCTGAGGAAGAGCATATAGGGGAGTGAGATTGATGTGTCTGCATTTCAGAGGGGTTAACCCTTTGCATTACCGGTAGTCACTGTAACCAGGCGTGTGTGTGAGTGTGTCCTGGGTCACACAGGCGCAGGTACCCACTCTTCACGAGTGACACACACCTGGTTTGGTTTGAGGTCCCTTCACCCATTGGTTTCGGAGACCTCCCTACCCCCCGGGCTTTATGGACGGCTTTGATTTATGACCTTTGACCCAGGGCACACCTGGATCTGGCTGTGAGAAAAGACAGCAGAAAAAGGAGATAAAAAGATGGATGCGACGCCTGTAAGACGGAGTTGTGGAGCCCAATGTGGGGTGGTCTAGGGTTGGTGGAAATTCGTGGCACGCACGTGTGCACACCGACTGCCTGCATGAAAGTCAGTCATTTACCTCATGCTCACCTGGAACGCAAGAGATCCTCTTTCGGACTTGAAAGAATGCTGTGTCTTTTCTATAACAGTACGATGCGCTTGCCGCTCTGAGCCACTCTAGATAAGAACACTTAAATATACATTTAAAGGAATCATCCTTCCTTACTTTACTCTGGATAAGAACACTTGAAAATATACATTTAAAGGAATCATCGTACCTTACTTTACTCTAGATAAGAACACTTAAATATACATTTAAAGGAATCATCCTTCCTTACTTTACTCTGGATAAGAACACTTAAATATACATTTAAAGGAATCATCGTTCCTTACTTTACTCTAGATAAGAACACTTAAATATACATTTAAAGTAATCATCGTTCCTTACTTTACTCTGGATAAGAACACTTAAATATACATTTAAAGGAATCATCCTTCTTCCTTACTTTACTCTGGATGTCATAATATCTTCAGTTATAGGTGGACTCACAGTAGATTTACCGTCCTTGAAAGGAGGAGGAAAGTTGTAAAATATGGCTTCCTCAATTGCTTCTTCTTATGGACTCCACTTTCTGCTGCCATTTCCAGACAGGTGGATGTGTTCAAATGGGGTTATTAGAAGCTGCTGAAGTTCTCAATTTTATGAAAAGTGTATCAAGTTCTGATCTGTTTTTCTATGTCGCTGTAAAAGGCTCGGGCGACATACATGACACTAAGACAAGCACACACACACACACAGTGCCATTCTAGATCATTCCAGAGGATGACATAATGTATTCCTAATAAGCATAGATCTAGGGACTTGAATGTCCCTTCTGGCTTACTGCTGATGACACTGCTACTACTTATACCATGCTATTCTGAGCCAGACGATTTGTCGCTTGTTTACTTGAGCCTGTGTGTTTTTTTGAATGTGTGCTTAATACAGGACTAAAATAAGTATTTTAAACAAGCCAGCTGATTAATGTGGAGCCAGGATGGGCAACCCTTCACACTAGAGTGGTCAAAGACACATGGATACAAATTGAGTCAGATACATTTTGCCATTGCTCTTAATCCTCTTAGCTAGCCACTTTTTACAGCTTCTTAATGCGTTGACCCAGAGTTCTTAAAGAATTTCTTAAAATAGATGTTTCTGTTAATGCTCACAACATTACAGTACAGCTCCGGAAAAAATTAAGAGACCACTGCACCTTTTTCTTTCCTTTCCAAAAAAGTTGAAAAGGAAAGTTTTGAGTGAGGAACAGAAGCGTTCAATTTGCAGTGGTCTCTTAATTTTTCCGGAGCTGTATGTACCCCTTCTAGCATGTTGTCTCAGTTAGTGGTCAATAACCATGCCTCAGTTAGTGTGTGTACCGTACATCTTCTATTACGACAGGGTACATTGTGACATGTAGATCAAGAGGGTTATAGGTATTTAGGCAATTGTTGTGTACCACGACTTTGTGTCCCCTGTTTCCCAGCTCCTGAAAGGGCAATCTTCTTGCATTTAAACTGTAGATGGTGCAAAAGCAACATTTGTCCAATATTGTCTGCTCCACGCACACCATATTTCATACACAAATTTCCTGATGTTGATGAAACTTGGGTGACAGATGCACATTGCCTCAGAGATCCGACATTTACAAAATTAGACTGATTAGCAAGATAGTGGCACTGTAAAAAGCAATTTAAAATACAAACTTTGCCATGGTGCATTCATTATCCTGTCTGATCTACAGTGAAGAAATTTGGTAGATAAGTCCCTTTCCTCACAAGCCAATATACTTCAAGTCTTAAGGTTTGCATTGATTGATTGAAACCTTAGAATTGTATAAAAGGACTTATAATACTGATCCTCTGGCCTGATCTGCAGAAGTTGATATTCAGTGTCTAGCAAAAGTATTCAGACCCCTGACTAGGGGTGTCGTGATATACCGGAATTGACGATAACTGTGATATTTAAAAAATTAAATATTTATATCATGTTAATAATACACATGATAATATCTTATTCACTTGGCGAAACTGAAGTTGTAGTTTTCCAAAAACCCCTCTCGGTTTTTCGATACCTTATTCATGTCACTTATAGACAAACGATGCATGTGCTTAAACAAGGAGACTGGACCTATGCACTGGCGTTGAACTCAACTCGTTAGCCCCTCTAGAACCTCCGGGAGAGATCTGTAAAGATGCGCCGTTTTTGCCTATTCACGTGGTTAAAAGGACGTATTTTTCTAAAAACTCCTCTCGGTTTTTCCATAGCTTATTCATGGACAAACGATGCCTTTGCTTAAGCTACAAGTCTGGACCTATACACTGGACCTGTACATTAGTGTTTGAATTAATGCCTTTTTGTAGCCTATTCACTAGGCAGAATGTTCTGTATTTTTCCAAAAACCTCTCTCGGTGTCAGGCCTTGTGGATCTTTTGTTTATCACATCATCTGGTTGCCTTTTCACTATCCATTAAGGGTAATTGTTCTTTTTGTATGCTTTTATGTTATTTATTTGTATAGTTATGGTTACAGATTCTCTCCACCTCTGATATCGTGACAGCTCTACCCTTGACCAAATCTCTTGTATTATGGATCTACAAAGTGCATTGAAATCTCTCACTTAGCACTGTAACTCAAAATAAGTTGCTGTAAGGTGACACTGGTCTCATGTTCTGAAATATTTGTAAGAGTTTTTTACAATATGTTTGCTTGCATAGGTATTCAATCCGCTGACATTAAGTGTCAGAGTGTTTTCGGCAGAATTGTTTAATTTCTCTTCAGAACAAAATTTGAATGTACGGACTTGAAAGAATGCTCTGTCTTTTCCTAGGAAAAAGACACAGCATTCATATTACCTGACCAATTTGAATGTATTCTAAGTCAGTAATGTGACAGAATTGCTCATGGGTCTCAATAATTTTGCAAGGTGCTACATAACTTGTTTTATGGACAAAGGTAATATATATTTTTTTTTTTAAATGAAAGGGACTGATTTTACTTGAGTATCTAAAACCATTCAAGATTGTTGGTATTGTAACAACATAACTATGGTACGAACTATCAAGAATGTGGAAGAACATTCACGTCAACCACACAATGGTATTAAATTAATACATTTATTTCTCCTGATCTCGTTGACTCAGCGTGATAACATTTGCTAAAAGCAAGTAAAACAAAATATATTCTTGTAAGTCTCAAAATCAACATTTAGATGATTTCAACATTACCCTTGACAATTCTGTTATACAACCCCTCCTAGAAATTTCTTGGGATTTGGTAAGATAAAAAACTCCCTTTGAAAACAAATTACGGAGTTAGTGAAGAAGCAAAGGATTAGAAGTGGTTTCTTTCATAGAAACAAATTGTGTTTGGCTTCTACAAGCCACCCTTATTGTACAAGCCACCCTTATGCCCATCCCAGATTATTGTGATGTGCTATATACGCATACCTCAGCCTCAGTACTTAAACCTTTCGATGCAGTCTATCATACTAGTATGAACTTTCGCATATATCATTATCTTTTATACCCTTGAATTGTCAGGGACTCTCTGGGTTCCAGAAGGGCCAGACATTTGTTCATGTTTGTATGTAAGGCTTTAATGCAAAAATGTCCATACTAATGCAAAATGGAATTGGAAAATCTGCAGCTACTGCATCAAATGCTCTCTCAAGATTGGTTAGTATTAGAGGTTTATTACAAAACACTTAGTTATGCCTAGTGAGCCATGCAATCATATCCCTCTTCGCTGTGGTGATTTTATTGTATTGTGGCCATTGTTTTCTGTCTCCCACTATGAAATTGTGAAGGGGACAAGAGACGATCTTTGTCCAACCGTGTGTACGAGACTACATAACGTCATATCTCAGACACAACACATTAGGACCAAACTCAGGTGAAGAATGCCCCTTGCCACTGAGATCCACCATTTACAAAGTTCCGCTGATTGGCCAAGGTGGCTGTGAATCATTATACCTGGGAAATGACATGTTTACTGTTAGCTTGTTTGAAGTTAGATTCCTTCCCTTTCTTTCTCAACTCTATTCCTTACTTTTCAATGGGGTGCCATTTGGCCCTCGTCCTGTGTATAAGCCCTCTCTACACATGTCAGGAAAAAGTAAGTAGATAAGTGGTGAAGGGCGTTCTAGGTTGTATGAACTCTCATAATTAAGAACCGTAGCTTTCCGCCATGCAATCTGTCTCATTTTGACAGCCCACACCAAACAGCCTGGGGACCCCCAACATGAAAGTAGTATGACATTCTCAAATGTTTTTTCGGTGACACACAGAACTTTACACATCTGGTGGTTTTGCAAAGATGTTATGATGGTGTGTTAGAATTAGGGGGAAATAAACGACATTTATTTAAAATGTAGGGTATTTATCCATAACCTAAAATAGTTTGTAATATAGCCAGTGAAATAATCACACTTTGCAGTCACAGTAATTGCTGTACATTCATCCTGAAAGAGTTATGAGCAAATATATTACCAAAGTCAGCACAAGTAAAGAAATACCTTCTCCTTTTTTACACATAACGTCCCCTCTCTCTATTCCCTCTACAGTGTACCTCTCTCTCCCCGTCCCCCTCTCCCTTCTCAGTCCCCCTCCAACCCTTTCAGCCAACCTCTCCCCACCTCCCTCTATTCAGTGTTCAGGGTGTATTTAACTGGATGCCATCAAAGTCTCTGTGCTTCAGTGGTGTGTAGGTTACTCATTCACCCCGGGCCCCAGAGAGAAAGAGAAGAGACAGGGACGCGAAAGAAAGAGAGGAGAGAGGAGAAGTTAGTGCCTGAACAAAAGAGATGTCAGGCAGATATTTTAACCAGAGCGTGAAAGGGACATTGTTTAGGGGGGATGAAACAGAGAGAGGGGTGGGGTGGTGGATGGAAGTGTGTGCGTTTCCGTTATGTGTGTGTGGGGGGGGGGTGCTTTAGAAGAAGGGACAGACATTCTCCCACTAATAGAATGGTTAATCAATGAGAGAATCTTGATTTCAGGGAGCTCATTTGGGACCAAGCGTGTGTATTGGAAATCTGTGCCTAAACCATGCATGCGATCATTTCTATGCAAAGTGTGGGATGTATGTTAAAAAATTACGCACATACATGACCATGTGTACCAGAGTGCCAAGTGGTGAAATAAGGGAACTACTTGTCAAACTTAACCTAATGAACATGGAAAATGTCTTAAATGTGTGACTTGTAAGAAACATAATTTTTAGATTTGTTTTTCCACTGTGAACACTCATGCTTTCGTGTGTCATATAATTCAACCACATCAGTTTGTTTATAATGATAATAATCCATATAAAGTCATTTTTTAGATTATAGCCACCTGTATAACCATTATGGAATTATTGTACCAGACCAAGATAATGGCAAATTGAATGGGAGATGGCTGATGCTCCGTTGACGATTTGCCACACGCTGAATTTTACATAGCCCGTTTTTAAAGACGGATGAGATATTACTGTGGAAAATAAGAGTGGCTCAGCAGATATGTTTTTGGCAAAAAAACCCTGACTAAGCAGGGGTTTATATGGCTGTACATGCAGAACTAAAGGATAGAATCTCAGTGGGAAAGGTTCTTCCCTGGAAACATTGTGGGAGAATTCCTACACTATGAATTCTTGAAAATGATAAAGGTATTTTGAGGAACTCCTTGTAGTGGTTCCTCAAAGAACCCAAAAAGTTCTTTGAAAGAAACTTTGAAAATAGATTATTAGAAGAGCCCTTCGTTTGGCAAATATGGCCTAGCCACCTCTGTCTTTCGATTGTTTGAGTTGTTGTGAAGCTGTTTTCTTTCGGCGTAGCCCTTTGATTATTATGTTTGGCCAGTAAATGCATAGTATCTTTCAGAGACATTTGCTTTGGAAAGTCTACTGTAGGTTTCTGGTTAACAATCACCATAAACAGAATTTCCTTCGTACACTGTCTCAGATGTACCTACCTGTAGACACACTGAAACGTGTGTAAAAGATACTTCAACACTGTGTCCTTTACATACATCTGAACTGTATTTCTAATGATTTAGGTGCGTGGGTTTAATAACAAAGAGGACCTAATTGAAACCACCAATGTTGATCTGAGCTGTACTGCTGTAGTCTACCACTGGCACAGAATAATTGGAAGCCCAGGTGCTGGTGTGTGTGTTTGTGCATTGACTAAAATTAGTGGGATTTCTCCTCTGTGAACTGACAAGGAAAGCGATGCACTGCCCCCTGTGGCCAGAAGAAGATAGAGACGGAAGGGACAGGATTGATGGATACCCGCGTTGTACACAAACGTAGAATGTAACGGACACTGCACACGTAGAATGTAACAAGACATACACACATACACACCCACACACACACCAACGCACACATTGGTCAGGAATCCCAAGTGTTGTCTCAGGTGACTACACAGGATTGTTTAACAGACAGGGGCAGCGCCCTACATTGTTATAACAGAGGCTGGTGTTAACAACTGCAATTAAATATCAATCTGAAAACCAGACGGCTGAAAGGAAGGAACATTTAATGGTGATATGAACAATGACTCAGCAGCTCTGTACACAAAAAATAAATCGATGATTCATGTTAGTGTGACCGGGAGTTTGCTCTACAAGTTCTACACACGCACAAATGTTCTGTGTGCGAATAGGATTTTTGTTTGGCTAAACTCACATTGCAGGTCGCTTTACAAATGTATTGGATATATTGGGGGGTTTTCTTGTTGAATAAAGCAGGGCACCTGTGTGTGTGTGTGTGTGTGTGTGTGAGAGAGAGACAGAGAAAGTGAGGGTGGATGATAGAGGGATAGGAGGATGGAGAGAAAGGGGGGATTGGAAGGAGGAGAAAGAGACAGTGCATGTTCTCCTACTAGTACCAGGCAGCATGTTTTTGCTTCATTCTTGAAACTGAGGAATTCTTCAGTATGTCTTCAATACTCACACAAACACACAAACACACACTGCCCATTCACCAACCTCCTCTCCCCTGGCCCCTGTGTAATAAAAGAGAGGAGAGCACCCAACTTTCCAGTCGAGACATCCGCTTGTTATAAACAGATCTTGGTTGGCAGCGGGACGGGAGACAGGAGTAATAGAAGGTGTTCCCTGGCAGGGTGGAGGGATACAATCAGGTAATTCAGTGTGCCTAGGTAGCTAGTAACTGAGCAGAGATGTCATGACCATATGTGACCTGACAATATAACCCGACCACGTCACCTGACCATATGACCTGATCCTGCTCCTGACAATTTGACCTGACCATGTTCCTGACCGTGTGACCTGATTATGTTCCTGACTCTGAGACCTGACCATGTTTCTGACCATATTACCTGACCATGTTCCTGACCATATTAACTGACCATGTTCCTGACCATATTAACTGACCATGTTCCTGACCATATTACCTGACCATGTTCCTGACCATATTAACTGACCATGTTCCTGACCATATTACCTGACCATGTTCCTGACCATATTACCTGACCATTTTTCTGATCTTATTACCTGACCATGTTTCTGACCATAATGCCAGACCATGTTCCTGATCATATTACCTGACCATATTACCTGACCATGTTCACAACCATATTACCTGACCATGTTTCTGATCATATTTGCTGACCATATGACCCGACAACGAATATGTTTTAATATGTTCTCATATGTTATAATCACTGTAAGCTTCCGAATAACTCATAAAGCAGTATTCAGATGATAAGCAACCAAGAAATCACTTTCTCCTCCATTTTGTTAATCGAATGATTGGACCACCCACTGTAAGCCAATTGGTTGCACGTTGGGAGGTCTCCTGCAGGACTTTAAAGTTCTTTTTTTAACTCAGCGACCCGGACGCTTCGCATTTGAATGCCCTTTAACACACACACATACACTATCTGTTATACAAACACACACACACACACTCTCACTAACACACATACACAACCACATGCACACAGGCATACACGCATTCTGTCTTGTATGCACACACTCATACAAACACACTCTCACACACAAACATATACACATATATATAGACATATATACACATATACATATATATGTATGTATATGTATATAGTATGTGTGTGTATATATGTATGTACACACACACACATACTCACAAATAAAGCAGTGGCATTAAAAAAGCTATTGTGAACCCTGTGCTCTTTAGCATCTCCTAATACCTCCCCCATAGAGCCCACTCACCCTGACTCCTCATCTTACAACCTGTTGTACTCTACACAAAGGCTCACCAATCACACCCCTGGTATTAGGGGGGACATCCAAGAAAGCCACCATAGAACAGAAGAAAGGTTCCACAGCTCTGTTCTTACATTGTCGTGGATGTCCTGAGGTAGAACATTACCCAAAACGCATACCTTTACCACATGCAGCATGCACATTATATATTATATGTATAAATCACACTTATTGCTCACGTTATTTTATATGGCCAGATATATATCGTTGATATTTGCAAATCGTTGTTATGATGTATGTGTAAGTATATAATGCGACTTCAAATGTTATGCTTATAATAATGGAATATTACATTATTATACATATCACATTTGAAAATCCATTTGTCTACCACCCCAAAATCTCCAGCCCTCTGACCTTTGACATTCCTCCCTTAGGGCCAGTGTTAGCTTTCTTCAAAGGTGTTATTATCACCCTATTTATCAGTCATCTAACCCAAAATCATAGCCCAGAGAGTATCTCGCTCTCTTTCATCTAAAATATTGAGGATAAGTGAGAAGGGTGTGTTTCTGGCTTTGTGTGTGTGTTTGTGTCTGTATGATTGTTTGTGTGTAATTGGTAACAACTACGTTTGAACAGCTGTGATTGTGGCCTTTCTCTGAATAGTAAAAATTAGACAGTCATCTGAGATCAGTTATGTGTTACCCTTCCCTATGATTTGAGACTAGAATTAATGCAGTTCAGCTGATCCTAGGTCTGTAACTAAGGACAAATACCTTCTTGGTATGTCTCAGCTGGTCTTGAAAGACTGACAAATTTTTCCAGTGACAACAAGGTGCCATTAGCTTGCTGTGTCATCTAAGCTAAGAAGTGTGCATCTATACCGAATGTGTGTAGTAAACATTAGCGTTAGCATTCAAGCTACGCTCACTGTATTTACAAATCTCTATCTGAATGTGTATTGTAAATATTAGCAATGTGATCCATGCATACCCTCTGTACGGCTTGCGTCAAGAAGTGTGAAGAAACCATTTGTGTGGTTAAAAAATGATATGATTTTATTTCTGTTGTAATCAATGGAATTGTTAATGGTGTTAATAGGATAAGTAACTAAAACACACGTCAGATGTGTTTACTAATTCACTACAGTAACCTCAGCTCTCACTCAATTCATGTTCTTGCTTTCAGAGATGGCTCATTCACTGAAACGAAAGACTGTATTTCCCAAATCGATTAAGTTAAAATCACTTTTGGCCTGCAATTTTGTAATATTTATCTCTGGAGTTGCTCTTGGTAGAGGCGATTAAGACTATAACTACTACTACAGTATTTATATACAGTACATTTTAGATAGAGATCCAAATCGAACCATTTGTCTTGGCATTACAACCACTATGCTCTACTAACTGAGCAACAAAGGAACATGTTTATAATCATAGACTATTTCTTATTTTCCTCTGGCTGTCACTTCAGTGTGGAAAGTACAGGTCCAAGCAGAACACGACATGTCTGAGAATCTCTTCTATAGAAGTAGCTTGAGTTTGTTTGTGAGCCAATATGGTGTAAATGTCTGTTTTTATCATTTCAAAACACTAAAACTTTCTTAGGGTAGCAATGCGATAATGTGCCAGCTGTGCCCTTTGGCAATGAAAAGGTATAGGAAAAGATATAGTAGACAGATAATGAGGAACAGATATAGTAGACGGATAATGAGGAAGACACTTTACCCCACTCTTGTTGTCAAGGTGACAGACGGTGTGGGTTCCACCTTGTGGCGTTGATTGTAGAAGCCATCGGGAGAACCTTGACAAAGACAAGTTATGAAAGACAAAGCTTAGAGTTTATTTAAAGTGTCATTGGAGTGAATTGAACTAAGTTGTTTGAACAAAATAATTATGTGAACTGAAAAAAAGTGTTTTGAGTAAAAATGACCCGAATCAATCCAGTGAATTGAACCAAATTGATTGAGTACTAATGAACCAAGGGAATTTAGTGAATTGATGAAAGGATGACGTAAACTTGTTAGATCTCTGTACGGTCTGGGTCAACAAGGACATTGGCTCAGTGGCCCAGAGACATGGTACACAGATCGGAAGCTCATATTCCGACATTCAAGCTGACGGATAGCTGGTTGAATCCAAGTTCCGGAATCCACATTGGGAGACGTCCAACAGAGTTCTAAAGATAGAACGTCAACAGACCAGAGAGAGAGAGGAAAGCGGGGAGATCACGTGATCATCTGATGCGGTCATAAAGGTGTCTTGGCAATGCTATATCTGCAACTAACAAATGGGGTTGCTTGTTGATTGATTTGTTGCTGTAACTTGGCTCTAAGAACCAACCAATGAACCCTCAGACAACCTGGCATGGCCTGTGTCTGGCTTCAACGCTTTTTTGAGCTCTAAAGCAAACTACTAAATGAAACATATCCACACATCAAGACAAAATTTTAAGAAATAGATCTTGAGCTTCCACTTAGGATATCTGGGGAAAGAACCCTTTCTCTGCCCTTGTGCCTTGAAAATCATGCACGCTCTCAAAACAAATCCCCCAAAAAAGAGGGGAAGAGAGCGAAAAGTGGTTAGCTAATAAAGGAAGATGAGGGGCCTGGTTGTGTCCTGCCTACTCTAATCTTCTAATTCAAACTGTCCTGTGCCTTCTCACCAGGACCTCATCTTTCCCTAGAGCAGTGCTTCTCAATTCCTGGCTTGGGGCCCCAAAATGCACAATATTAATTTTGCCCTAGATCTGCAAAGCTAATTCTAGTAATGAAATTATCATCAAGCTTTGAGTGAGCGTTACCCTCAAGGGATATGTTCAGTGTTCAGGAATGTGTGTGTGTGGGTGTGTGTGTGTGTGTGTGTGTGTGTGTGTGTGCGTGCGCGCGCGCATGTTATCTTTTTCAGGTGAAAGTATTCTGTAACATTCGTTACCTGTCTTACATGTTTGAGCATTGGCTTAAAGCACAGCTTGTCGTGTTGGATCTTCATCTCTCCGTTCACTTGAGAAATGCAGGCCTTCAGGGGAGATAAATACACCATGGTACTGTAGCTATTTGTGATTTTGTAGTGACAGTTCCAGTATACCTGTAGGGATAATACAGTGTCTTGTATTAATGATATCACACTGACAGATTTTATCCTTTTTCACTAAGAGCCTGAAGGCCCCTGTCATAAAGCATGATAGGTGGATCACTTGCATGTTGTGAATTAGAAATTAATTACATGCATTGTCATCAATAAGGGCCGACTACATAATGGATAGGGCTCACTGTGAGGGTGACTACTGCTCTGGGCGAATGTGAGCTGGTGTGGACAACATCAGGGTCAGCAGGTCAACTCCATCACCTTAACCTGGTCTGTCACAGGCTCCAGAGAGACTGAAGATAACATTTGAGACAAATAAATGACTATCATCTGGCTTCACCATCAACAACACTGGCCAATGGACAAACTAATTAGTCCTTACCTGACTATGCACACTGGTAGGAACACCAGGTGGGAAGGCCTGGTCTTCCCCAGGGTTAGTCTCTCTCTTTCTCTTTGTCTCTTTCATTTTCTTTCTCTCTTCGGTTCATATCCCATCTGAACCTAGGTGCTGAGAAAACATGGAATCCGCAGAAGGATTCCATGTTTCGTTCTATGTAAAACATATGCGTACAAGATCAATGGTGTAGCAAAGGGCTACTTCTGTTTGTACATGTTTTAAAAAATATATAGGATATCCCCAATGGGAAACTTTTTTGTATCCACTTATTATTTGAAATGCGTTATCCACTATGGGTGGATTTTATTGTGTTTGAAATGGTCTTTATCTGGCCATTAACCAGATACAATACAGATTTGTGTCACGTCCTGGCTATGCCCCTAGCCATCTCTGCGCTGGGCTGGGGTCATAATCAGGACAGGACAGCAGGAGGTGCCTCTAGGCACCTCTATCCATTTTGGTCTCCCCAATTGGAGGCAGGTGTAGATCATTGCCTCCGATTGGGGATCCTACTTATGTTCATGTTTGGCCACACCTGGTGTGGTTCATTTTGGTTTTATGTCTGTACATACTGCCCCACGTCACTGGTTGCTGCTTTTGTTTTGTTTCTTTTTATTAAAACATGGATTTCAACTACTCTCGTTTCTCTGCGCCTGTGTCCCACATCCACAACCGTGACAATTTGAATGTCGTAAAACCTTCCTTTTGTAATTAAGATGTAGGTGAGAGAATAGTCACTCAATGTCTGAGCAGTGGCTCAGAATTCTGGAATTGTCAGAAACTGTTAAAGTCTAGGCTTTAAAAAAACAATCAGAAAATTCAGGATTCAGAAATGTTTGGCCTCAAAGCAATTCATTTTTCAGAAGTCTAACCACACATTGGCAACACTGGTACACCCACAACAGCAACGTTGGACTAGCCTGATATGTTAAGTCTGAATGGCTGTCCCAGCTAGGGCTTTGACGCAGGTTGTTAGCATTTTACAAGAACAACTGTACATACGGTACGTGTGACATACACAAATTAGAACATTCCTATAGCTATAACAGACCCATATACACAGACATGTATACACACAGACACACACACAAAGAACCTTCGTTATTGTTTACTAA
Organism: Esox masquinongy; assembly: GCA_016801175.1. NCBI lineage: Eukaryota > Metazoa > Chordata > Actinopteri > Esociformes > Esocidae > Esox > Esox masquinongy. Next base: position 22,808 of record JACXGI010007073.1, read on the forward strand.
AATGTGTTTTAGACCAAAATTAATCAGAAACCTTTTATTACATCTTCCTCTGTTTTGGTTCCTGTTTTTATTCAGTTCGTTTACAACTTCCTTCATATTTAATGGATGGTTTCTAAGTTGTGTGGTCCAGTTTAGGAATTAATGTGTGTCAACCAGAATCAAAACTGTCTAAAAATGTAAAACGTGGAGTTAACTAGTGCTCTGGTGAATTGTCTATTAACCCAAGCACAGCTGTGTGACATGCTTACTTGAGTGAAACTACAGAGCATACTCTGTCCTAAATCTGGCTTGCCCAGACCTACTATCTAATTCAACTTGATCCTGCCTACTAAGTATTTAGCATGTATTACTTAGTGAAGAACTGAGACAAATATTTGCAGTCTAGACTCCTCTTAAGAATGCAACATCTAATACACAGTTGCGGCAGTCAGCTCACACACACTATTATACAGCACAGCCATAATATTCAGTTAAAATATTCATTCACAGTGGACCACTGCCCAAACTGCTTTGTTAAAATAAGTAAATAGAAAAGCAAGAATGCCTATATAGAACTATTACGTTTAGTTTAGGAGACCCACTCCACCAAGATAAATTAATGTTTAAACATTTTCTTCTTGGCCATTCTTAAACGTTATACTTGGCCAGAGGGAAGCTTTGCAAACTGGCGGTGTAATGAGTGGGCAATGAAAATGGCAATGAAATCCAAGCATTTCATTGCCATAACTTGTTATTGCAAATGACAAATAAACCTTTTGAAAAGGTTACCTTGTAAAAAATAAGGCTAGTCTGCTGTGCTTTTGGGCGGCCGATTATTTTACTGGCTGCGTTGACTATTCTGGGCAGTTTTTTATTTTACTGGCTGTTAACTACCTTAGTGAGTTTATTTTAGCTCCTCTAGTCCAGCTTGCCATACCTAACGGTAGTATTAAATGTAAGGACGCTTTCCACCAGACTGCAGTACACCCTCTCCAGAACAGAACCCCGAAACCTCTTTAGTTATCTATTTTTTCACTGTCATTACTCCTTGTTTTCCTTTCTCTATGAATTATCTCCATCCTTCCCTCTCATGTTGTTTCCAGGTCAGGTGGACGCTACCTGTCAAACAGACTTTACTCTCTAACCTTCCCCTTACTCCATCCATATATTCCTCCATCCACTTATCACCCGATCCCTTCCAAGACCCCTTAGGCAGAGTTTTTTTCTTAGCGTGACTGTTTGCTGACATCATGGCAAAGTACAGTACAATATCCATTTGCAGGTTGCTATGGAATCAGTCAGTCAACTTCGCCTGTCAGCAAGGAGCTTTTATGGTGTCAGGGGCGCAATGACATGACCCATCTCTCCTCTCTCCATCCTTCTCTCCCTCTCCACTTACCTCATTTTCTACTTTCCATTTGTTGTAATGGGTCTTTGTTTACACTACACAGGTCCACGTCCAGTTGTGTCAAGGTTCTCTGTCACAGTTTAATTGACGCGCAGTGGATTGATCCAATTGGCTAGAAGAGAAAGCAGGGAGAACTCTGGAAGGAGACCTACAGGGGTCAGTTCTAGGGTCTGAATGGGTTTCGCCAGGGCAGTGATTGCGATTGGCTGTGCTAGTAAACCCAACCAGCAACATTGTTTAAACAGGTCGAGAACAATACAAGGAGAGGTCTATACCAGGACCCGAGGAGTCAATACTAGGACCCGAGGAGTCAATACCAGGACCCGAGGAGTCAATACTAGGACCCGAGGAGTCAATACTAGGACCCGAGGAGTCAATACCAGGACCCGAGGAGTCAATACTAGGACCCAAGTATGTGTTTTCAGAAGGTCCATAGCTATGGTTCCCTACATCAGTGGTTTTTAACCCTCTCCTTGGGAGCCTTAGCCATCTCACAGTTTTGTTGTAGCCCTGAACTAGCTCCCCTGAATCAAGAAGTCAAGGGCTTAATAATTAGTTGAAATATTGATTCAGGTCTGCTAGCTCTAGAATCTGATACATGGAATGGATGTGGGTCCCCTGGAGAGGTTTGAGAATCACTGCCCTGGATGATTGTGTTACTAAAACGGAAGAATAATCACCAATCAGTTCTGAGAATCATATAAAGTGGGATTGAAAATAAAAAAAGCCTTTGATGTGTGAGCTAAATGAGTAAATAAAATCCACTGATGCGTTTCAGTTAGTAGAGGAAGCTGTGTTATTGTGGTGGGTGTCTGTGAGGACGTATTGGCTAGTGTTTATCAGGGATGCAACAGTACACTGTATGTTATCGAACCATTCGGTATACCCCCTACGTTTTAATATGCACACGTGAACCGCAGAGTTACGATATGCCGGTCATTTTCCTATAGTTTCCATAACATGCTTATTGGGCTGTAGACTAAACGCACATTGTAGATTCAGATCCACAGAACCAGACGCTTAGCTTGTGAACAGGTAAGGCAGGGAACTACTTAGGGCCCCAGGCCGTTAGGAGGCTCCTGAGGGCTAACAAACTGCACTCCACAACAGTGTCTCAAAATGTGGCAACAGCAGTGACCACAAACCCCTCCCCCTTAAACCAGCAATGGATGATTTGCAATGACATCTCAGTATGAAACCTCCCTAAATGTGCCCAGATGGTATCTGCAGGTTTCACCAAATTAAATTAAGACTTTTTTTAATGCCACTACAAATACAACTTAAGACAAATTTCACAACAACACCCCAAAAAATACATAAGGACACCAGTTTGACTGAAGGACCCACTGTTGTTAGAGCAGTAAGCCTACTGCTAACAATAACGTTACTGGCTGTACTTCGCGGTACTGTCGATGGTGATACAAACAAAAACTGTGTAATTACGGGCATTTGTTGGAGGCTTTTCACAGAGTTTTTGTCGTTTTTGTGTTTCTCACGCTTAATATGGGACTACACAGACTTAATTCCCAAAAATGTGCCAAGTTTGAAAGATTTCTTGCAAAAAACAGTGGGATTTGTTTTCTTTCCCTTCAACAGATTTCAACCACTAAGCAAAGTTACTGTTGTCCAACAACTTCTGATTCAATTTGCCCTTTCCCATGGTACCTGTGGGAAGTTTATCAGCCAATGTCCACTATGTAGCTAGCTAAATTGCCTAGCTTGGTTCTAGCTATCTGACATCTAACATTCTGACTGAAATCATGGTTCCTCACTGCGCAACTAGAGCTAAAATGCGTTCACAAACCACACTCCTTATTTTTTGCACCACCTCTTCACAATGCTAACAGTACTTAAAACTTTATGACCTTTAAAATAGGTTGACCACATTTTCAAACCCCCAACCCGGGACCCTTGTTTAACCGCATGTTAATGCACGCACACATGTATGCGCTTATTCACGCATGTTGGTCATCATGCATACTTGTGGTTGGTGGAGTGGGGTGCGCTTTGAGATTTGATAATAGTTGTTGCTTTGCTACGCTGTTCTAGGCAGTTGTTTGTTTGGCTCTGACTCGTATGTGGAAACAGTATTATTATAAGCCTATTATTATTATTATTATTATTTTAATTGTGGTGGAAGCCGGGACAATTTGTTAGTGAATGTCAGAACCCGGGACATTTTAGTGTTTTACAGATTTTTGTCGGGACCCGGGACACCCAGCTTGAAACCAGGACAATCCCGGGCAAACCGGATATCTGGTCACCCTACTTTAAAATGACAAAATCAGACAATTTTAGACTTTTCAAGGCCTTTTATTTAGATGAATTAATTTAAAACTTTTTGAAGGGATAGTTTTTCTAAAAATCATATTTATCCAAAAAAATCACTTACCAAAAGTTAGTCTGGAATGGACATAGTCATTTTTTCCAACCATCCATTATTCAGCTCTGTCCCCGGCTGTAATTAGCATCTTAGAATCGTCCAAATTCATGAATGGAAACTGTGCGTCCCACTACAGCAAACCTGCTGTAATGAACACCGGGACCAGGGGTTTGAGGTTCCAATTGCGGAACGCAACTGTCGGTTTATTGGCAAATGTACAAAGGGATGAGGCACGAACAAAACGAGAGAGGCAGGCAGGCAGGTACAGTAACTGGTGGTCAGTCCGAGAAGGCAACGGTACAGGTAAGGACAGGCAGGCAGGGTAATCCACAGGGCAGGCCGGCAGGTCAAGAGGCAGGCTTCTATACACGGAGACAGACGGGGACAGGACAAGGGGAGGAGAGTACAACAGGCTGGGAATCAACGATTAGCTAGAGAGCGATACGAAGGCTTGGCAGGTCCACTACGAACAATACCTCACACCTGAGTGGTGATGGAGATCTGGCTAATGTAGGGAGAGACAATGGAGCGCAGGTGTTTAGTATTCCGGTGATTGAGATCTGGATTGTGAGCTGCGTTCAGGTACACTGCGTTGTGAGTGCATAGTGGTGGCTGGTAGAGGGCGCGAGAGGGAGGAGCTGGAGCAGGAACAATGCGAGGACCTCACAGCTGCATTGCAAGCGGAAAACTACTCCAAAACACTCCAAACTAAGACTAGTGGTGTTGTTTAACTCAACAAACATGACAATGTTGTTTTCCTCGGAAAAAGTTGCAAGTTTCGCGATATATTTGTAATTTCAAATAAATGGGTTCTTCCTGTGTTTACCGGTCAGTTTTATTCACAACTGCATCAAACTGTGCATTCTTTCAGGAAGAGGAGGTGTATACATCACAGTAAACAAAAGGTAGTATTCGCTAGCTAGGAAGCAAGTTAGCTATTTCGTCATTGATATTCACCAAAGGACAGTCAAAGTTTACTTGCTTGAGAGAAAAAGGAAAATACGTAAATATGACCAGGAAGAAGGCTTTTTCTGGGGTTAGAACTTTACTTGTTCAAACCAGAATGCAAAGAGGATGAATTAACTGAATTGACATCAGCTAGAACAGCAGCTGACGATGATGAACAGGTTAATCCCCAACCCTTGCCCAGAATGTCCGGAGGATGGTGGTGTAACTGTGGATCGTGCAATCTAATGCCAACTGAAACGGAATGCTTTTGTTGCAACGAATGGTAACTATTGATTCCAATGCTGCAGACCATGAATGACCCAGTCCCTGAAGCTGAACTCGTTCCAAGATGTGTGGTTGATCATCCGGATTTCGCCCCCCTCATAACTCCTGGGGTGCTGGAGACCAGGGTTGGTGACTCAAGTCGCAGACTTGGACTCAAGTCACACATAAGTCACCAATAAATTGACTTGTGACTTGACTTGCAATCTGTTCAAAAGACTTGAGACTTGACTTGGACTTGTAGTATTTTGACTCGTGCCTTGGAATGTAAATATAGAATAGCTAAAACTAAGGAAAAAAACTGCCTTCCCATCTTGTTCTGGTCTGGTAGCTCAAGCGATTAAAGTTGAAAGTCACCTAGGTAACTATTACGACAGTTTTCCATTCGTAATAGCATTTGGCTACAAGGATTTTTTACATTCAGTCTAATGTTAGCTTGCTGTCAAGAATCGGCCCTGTTTCTAATCTTTGCCAGCTAGTTAGTTACAATAGCTAATAACTAGCTAACATATATAACCATACAGAACACAAAGAGCTGTTAGCTCATGGCTAACCTATGTAAAATTGTCAGACAGTTTGGCTAATGGCAGATAGAATATTAGAATAGGCCGGCCCCAGCCTCACCATGATCATACTTCAATTAAACATAAAATGCATGTTTCAAATAATACATTAAATGTTGCAATTCAGTATTAGTGTACTAGAGTATCAACTGCTGATTTAAAATAGCCCATAAAATAATAGTCATCCCCAAAAAGTGCACCTTAGGTTGAAAGGACTTGCTTTGGACTAATAGACTATAACTATAGTCTATAGTGCTTAAAAGACTTGAGACTTGACTTTGACTTGTCTGAAGTAAAATAAAGACATGTCTGTTTTTTTACATTCCAAAAATTAACTGGAATTTTTTTTAAACTTTTGTTTAGTGATTTTTTGGATAAATATGATTTTTAGACAAACTATCCCTTTAAAGACCCCGACATCCTGGCCCCAAGAAGATAAAGTAATCTGAAAACAAATATTCTCTCAGCTCCAACGTGCCAATGGCGAGTGCTAGCGAGACCAAGAGAAGCAAATTTGAAGAGGCACCGCCGTCTTTCAAATTCACTGGGTGGAAACATTTTGGATTCAGCGTTCAATACAATGACGAGGGTAAGAAGACGTAAACAATGTACAGTCTGCAACCATTGCTTTGCCAGTGTCGGCTACTCGAGTTGAAACACTTCTAACATGATGACGTCATTCATACCGAAACAGTACCGTTACCGTGACCCACAAACCGCGATAAGTCCCGAGCCGTGGGCCCACTGTACCGTTGCATCCCTAGTGTTTAATCTGTGAAATATAAAGCCATCAGGATTCATTGATGCATATCAGCTATGGCTTCTGAGCCAAAATGTAAATGGTGATTACTTAAGAGTTCAAACAAACAATTCTCTGCAAGTTTGGACCGATTTTGACGATGGCTTGTTAAAGGTAATTGTGCGTGTTTGTAGTTTTTTATGAACTCCATATTCAAAACACAAAAACACATTGAAACATGCACCCACTTAGAGAGTTCACCCAGTCCCTAGCAGGCTCTACTTGTAAAACAAAACCTCTTCTCGCTCTCTGTCTCTGTCACCTTGTTTTTCTGGGAGTGTAAGCAAATCCTTTTCCCTCGCCCTGAAGTGTGTCTGTGTTTGTCTGTGGGGAGGCCGTAGATTACACCTAAATGTGTACCCTATTGTCCATTCAACTAGTGCCTTTTCATTGTAATTTGGGGAAAGCAGAGAAAGTGTTTGAAGAATTTTGAAGTGTGGTGTCTTTTGATGGAGAATTCTTTATAATACACATGCACACAATTGAATGGCATCCCAGCTAGGCAGGCAGTGTGCACTATCACATGAGGATTTGGACGGGACTGAGAGCTGAATGGGGAGAGGTTAAAGGTGACTCCATGACTGAAGTAATGCCACCAGGTCACGGGTTATCTTGATCTGAAGCTGGTTGAAGGAGAGCTGCTTTTGGCTGTTCTCTTTTTGTTTGTTCTTCCATTCCTTCTCTGCGTTCTAGTTCTCTTCTGGTAGTGTACCTTGTTCGGCAGGTGGGTGGGTGGGTTTGTGTCCATGCGCCCCTCTGAGCATGTTTTGGTCGTACATGTGGCCTCTCTTTGGTAGAATGTTGAATTCTCTTGAAGTTGTTTCGTGAAATCCCTCTCTGTGTCCCTTTCTCTCTCTTTCTCTATCCCTTCAGTGGAGTAATCTTGCCCTGCTTCTGTCACTGTGATTTGGATGGGTATGGAGATCACAGGAGAGGAGGAAAAGTGCGGGCAGGGCCAACAGCGAGAGGGAAGAGAAGGCAACCACCCCCTGTCCTATTTTATTTTTTTAAGAGAACCCCTTCCCTGTGACAGAGAGGTCAAGAGTTTGAGGAGGTAGCTAGCTAGCCATCTTGTTGTGCAGACACACACTTACGTCAATTTGGCCAGACACAACAATAACGTTCACACTTACCACCGTACCGAGACACAACAATAATGTTCACACTCATCAGTGTACCAACAGATACAACAATAACGTTCACACTCACCAGTATACCGCCAGAAACAACAATAACGTTCACACTCACCAGTGTACCGCCAGACACAACAATAATGTTCACACTCACCTGTTTACCGCCAGACACAATAATAACGTTCACACTCACCAGTGCATCGCCAGACCCAGTATTAACACTGAAACTTGCATGAGAACAGACTTACGTCGTTCCAGACGTACCGTAGCCATCTTAAACTGCTTACATGGATTCTGTGATCCTGGGCCAAATTCTATATTTAACATTGACCACTTTTCCCGCACCTCTCACATGCCTTATCCTTGCACCTTCACCATACCCCCTGTGAAATACTAAGACAGAAAAAAAAAGATATCTGTCTAGGATACTGAGACGTGTGTATTGTGGTCCCAGTTCAAATCGACGTAATAAAAATAATATGTGAGAGTTTTACAAAAGGCCTTTGCTCATCGCAAACACTGACACACACGATTGTTGCAACCAACCAACTCCCTTACAACCACCATCCATACAGCCCCTCCAACTCTGCGGCATCCTGCCCCCCCGGAACTGGGCAGACACCCTTTCATTCTCTAATTGCATTTTAACGCCACTCATGACCCTTGACCTCTAGTGGCCCCTATAGCTTCTTGCCTGAAACAAATCTCAGGTTAATACTCTCAGTATTTATCCACTATATTCCACCCTAATGCATTGTTCTGTTTCTCAGATGGTCTCAATATCGACTGACCTACAGATTTACCGGGTGTTTATGTGTGAGCTTTAATTGTTCGTAGACGTCTGCAGCGGTGTTTCATATCATTCTCGAATTACAGGTTTTTTGCCATCATCTTTGGTTTCAGAGAAAGGGCCAATCACCTCATAGTGAGCAAATCATTTGAAAGATGTTTTGTCAACATCTTTTCGAAGTCTTATGGTCCAGGGGATTGTGTTTTGAATAGAAGTTTGTATGTGTGAGATGGCCTATGTGCTTTTGAAGTAATGTTAGGATGGATTATAAAGTCTGTGCATTGCAACTAAGGGAAATGATTTAGTTGCAGTCTTGTGTATTTGTTTTCAATGGCCCTATCAAACCCACGTCTTGAACGCTAAGAAGAGCACTTCAAAACCTCCATTTTAATTTTTATCTACTTTCCAGAGCAGCCTAGCACCCAGTCTCTCTCTCTCTTTATCTTCACTTCTGGACATTTCAAATATGTGAAATATGTATTTGTTTCAGTGACATCATTGTACCTGTAACAAAAACCAAGAACATGGATGCATTATCTGGCAAACATGTATCAAATACAAAACACTTTCACATGCCATTTCATTGGTTCTGTTGACCCAAGGCAGAGCAAATGAAATGTAGCAGTTGAAAGGTACAGTACCAGCAGACTTAAAAGTATTTGTCTGGTGGTACTGTAGGTCTGGCCTAGGGTTAGTCTCTGTGTTGCTGTGACTTTCTCTCTCTCTTTCTCAATCTCTGTCTCTTTTTTTTCTCTCTATCTTACCCTACCCGTCTCTCTCTTTCTCCCTCTCTCTCTCTTGTTCTGATCACCAATCAAAGAGGGTCTTTACCCCTGGAGGGATTGGTCAACTCAACGGGCAAAATTATTTTTTACATCAGCATTCCCTCACTCTCTTTCTCTCTCTCTCTTTAGTTTACTCCTCCCCCCATATCTTGGTCTTGGACACCCCTGTCATCTTAACCTAAAGGAAGCTGAAAAAATATGGAATCAGCAGGAGGACGTGTGAAAAATGCAATAAACGCACAGTAAAAGAATCCTAGAGCAGTATGTTGCTGTGTGTATATGCAGAAGTTTCGCCAGTTTCTCTCCCTCTCCACACCTGTTGGTTTACAAACTGCACGTGAATTGAATAGACCCTTTCACATTTTGCCCACTCATCTACGTTGGCCTCGTCATCCATCTTTTCTCTACCACTTTTCTCCTGAAGACGGGAGCTGGTGAAAGGGGAAATTTAATTAGCATGTATGTGCATTTGTATTTTACGGATTTCATCACTGTCTTTCAAGTAAGCAGTGCAATCTCAGACAATTCGCTACTCGCATACTTAAGAGTGTATGTATGTGTGTGTGAGAGAGTGAGAGAATGTGATGTCACTCCACGTGTGGATTCCTTGTCTTGTCTTTCCCACTGAAAAGATGTGTCTGTTCAGTGACATTGTGGCTGTGGTTGTTGTTGGGTTGTATCTCCAATGACCTGTTTTCACTGTATTCACACCGGTGTCCATTGACAAAGGCTAACGGCTAGCCAGAGGCCGATACACCCAATAAAACTGTTGAAGCTGTGCTAAGATGTTTCTGCGTTGCTTGGTTGGGTGAGTGTGGGGTTTGCAACATCGTTGCTGTGATTCCCACTGAGGGCAACCACATGAAGATGTGTCTGTGTACTACTGTGAATCGCGTGTGTGCTAAATGGCACAATGGCACACAAATGTGTGCTAAATGGCACATTAGAGGATGTAATTCTAACGATGTCTCTCTCTCTGTCCAGGGGATCACAGGAGAAGCTTGTAATGGGCTGGACTGCAGTGGAGGATGCGTCTGTAACCCAGAGAAAGGCAGCCGGGCAAGACATGAATATATTACTTATCTTCACTCTACCTTCTACCTTCTCCTCTCCCATTTTCTCTCTTTCTCGCTCACTCTCACATTCACCTTTACTGTCAGTCTCATTGATGTGGAATGAAATGGACACACGCCCCAGTACACAATGTGCTCACATTTTTAACCCATCTCTCCACATTGACTGCGTAATATGGTTCAGTCAAGCCACAAGCCGACATGTTCTCCCACATCAGTTATATATAAGGTCTCAGCTGTCTTCAGTCAAAATTAGTTAAATCTTTTAATTACTAGAGATTAATTGGCATCAATTTGCATGTTTTCCCTCTCCAACATCTTAACCATTTACATTCAAACTTTTTTCTATTTACTTCGTTCTCCAAAACACTCTGAAATAATAAACCAGAAGAGGAATCAGGCCAGCCTAATTCAGCCGGCCCACAATTAGAAAGGATGAATGTTGTCCCTGGGTGGTTTTGATCCACGGTATCCTGTGTGGCAGACTGTGTCTTTAACCATTACGCTATTTAAACAGCGGGAATTCAAATTTTACCTCAGCCGTTACATTTTTGCTGAAATAACGTGGACAACAGAATGTTTATTAAGGGAACTAAAGTCTACTCTTGTACAAAGATTACTTAGATGACTAGCTAATATCTGTACAGTACCTATAATGAAAACAATGACTCCAATCACTCAATGGCTGGTTTGTTTCTTTTGAAAACAATAACAATATAAAAGGGTCCCGTAATGCAATTACTCATTTAAATATATGAGATTCATGGTATTACAGAGTGGATATATGTTGTTGTATGACAGCTGAAAAGTACAGAGCGGATAAATATTTCTGAGAGACAAAAATTGGAACATCTGAGACAGGAATCGAACCGGGGTCAAAACATTCAAAAGAAGGGATAATCCCACCCGACCACAGGGCTTGTTAGTAGTTAGTACACCTCCACATAGTCTCCAAATGCAACTTTTATCACAGCCATTCCATTTTTGCTGAAATGATGTGGGTAACAGAACGTTTATTAACAAAACTAAAGTGTACTCTTGTACAACGATTACTGTAGATGACTAGCTAATAGCTATACAGTACCTATAATGAAAACCATAACTCCAATCACTCCATGGCTGGTTCGTTTCTTTAGAAAACAATAACTGTATAAAAGGGTCACGTAGTACAATTACTCTTTTAAATATATGAGATTCATTGTATTACAAAGTGGATATATATTGTTGTGTGACGGCTGAAAAGCACTGAGTGGATAAATATTTCTGAGAGACAAAAATTGGAACATCTGAGAGGAGACACGAGCCGGGGTCAAAACACTGAAGGTCGGGGATAATCCCACAAGAACACAGGGCTGGCTGGTAGTCAGTCCACCATAGTCTCCAAATGCCACTTTTATCCCAGTTATTACATTTTTGCTGAAATAACGTGGGCAACAGAATGTTTATTAACGGAACTAAAGTGTACTTTTGTACAATGATTACTGTAGTTGGTCATCCATACAAAAACAGTTGAATAGCTAACCACTACGCTATGTGAACTACGATGAAATCGAAAGCATTGTCTGAATCTCAAATCACATACTACGCACTATAAGTACGAACTTCGCGCATGATAGTGAAGTACGTGCTGTTTTGTATATAGTAAGCCAGTATTGGGACCGATTGGGACATACTAACTCTTCAGTAAACTGCGTCTTGACATTAAATCATTTTGTCACGCATTAGCATTACGCCAAGTTTGAATATTTAGCAGGACACCATTAAGCATTGTGTTACACTGACTAATGTTTCTTATTAAGTTTACTTCCACTACAAATAGCATCTTTGAATTGTATGGCTTTTATTAGCCGGTAATAGGCCTACTAGTATCTACTTATTACTTGGAATAGTCATAAGAATTTAGCAATTGCTAGCGCGACTGAAGATGAACTTTACAATGTCAAAGCTATTTCATTTCATGGCACAACGTTCATTTTTCTTTCATTCATGAATGACATTGTTACAATAACTATCAATGTAGGTGAAAGTAACTTTTTCATCAAGTGAAAAGAGAGAATTGTGGAAACCCCTCTTCTTTTACTGCGCAAGGGGTTGTGATCTATATGCCATAACCCTAAAAAGCATGTATGGATGCATACTTTGGAAATCCACCAGAAATAGTTGAACAGGTTTATTTTAGGCTTCCTATAACGTAGCTACTGAAGGTTGTAGCCAGCAAAGTTTTTGTCTATCCTGAACAAACCCTAATGCCTAATTTGTTATGTCTGCAGCAAGACTTGTACACAGGTTGCTTGTGTGGAAGGCCGCGTCTCTAACCACTACGCTATTTAACTAGTAGGTCGGTCACTCAGTCGCTCACTCAGTAAGAGACATTCGCTCTTCTTGGCTGGCTTCGCTTACGCGGTCCGGCAAAAACAATTTTTATTACTTCAGTGCTCCAAGATAGATCTCTCCTGCTTCTCTGTCAGGCGCAGACTCCTATTCTTAGTAAAAAAAAAAGGACGGTCGAAAGTTAATTAGATCAATATCAATATTAGATGAGCACTACTTGAACAGGTCTGAACAATTCCTGTCTGTCTTACTGTCTAGCTATGCTGTGCCCTGAAGTGTATGGCTTGGAATAGAGAATCAGACTAACACAGACACACACTGAACAAACACACATCAGTGTGTGCGGGTGCATGCACAAGCACACACACGCGCACACCCACACCCACACCCACACATACCCACCCACACCCACACAACACAGCACAGCACAGCACAGCACACAATCCCTATCATGCATTTTATCTAGGTGTGGTTTGTGCAGGGGTTCTCAAACCTCTCCTCAGGGACAGGCAGGCATTCCATGTTTTTGAACTATTCCAGAGCTGGCACACCTGATTCAACTTGTGAACTAATTATCACTGCCTTGATTCGGTGAATCAGATGAGTTTCAACGAAAATGTGAAACGTCTGCCGGTCCCTGAGGATAGGTTTAAGTGACTAGGTCTGGACATTGGCCAACAGGAATTTTTCCCTGGGGTTCAAGCTAGGCAATCCTGGACGCTGGCCAACAGGAATATTTACCCCGAGATTTTCTCAAAGACCTTAAAAGAACTCTTTTACCTGCTCTGTCCCGTCCCCCAAAGATTTGAGAGAAGGCTGCACCTTGTCATTGAGATCCAACATTTACCAAATTACGCTGATTCCCACAGGGTGGCACAATCACTAAAATACTGACTTTGTTCGGTCAGCGTGAAGGTCTTAATGACTTAAAGTCATGAAATTTGTTAAGTAGGTCATCTAGGTATGTGTGAAAGAAAAGTGATACATGTACCTTTGCTAGCATTCTGTTAAGCTGTTGAGACATAATTTGATACATATGCACCAGACAATACATTACAAATGTTTCTGTAATAATGCAAGGCAAACACAGAGTTCAATTAACAAATCAGTGTTGATACACTAAATGATAAATCTCTTTATATACAGTATGATAATGCCTTCTTTTTATGTGAGCTGTTCGGGGACGTTTCTGGCCAATCTTGCACCCTAGACAAGACCTCTAAAGGTCGCTCTCCCAAAAGGAACATGCCAGCTCCAAGGAAAATACCATTTTTTAATTTTACTATTATAAACAGAAAATAAATACAAGTGCGATAACAGGTAACTAACCGTTTCACCACTGCAGTTTTCTCTGCAATGTTCTAAAACCATTTTGTCTCAAATTATTGATCTGAGCTGGCCTTTAGGGTTTCACTTCCATCCTTTGCCCACTACCTGAGCACATGCTATGTATGTGCTACTACTGCTATTCTATGTGGTTCTAGCTTAGCTAGTTGCTAGCTTAGCACACTACATTTCAAAAAGCTAAAAGCAGAGACAGACAGATGCTTTTAAAAATGTCAATAAAAACATACCACTAATACTTCTGTCATCTTTCTTCCACATCTTTCCTCTTCTTCTTCCTATACTGTTGCCCTAAAATACATTAAAGTCCAAACCCAAGTAGGAAAAAAAAATAATTTTAAAAGCTAAATGTATTAATCTGGGGCACTTTCTAATGAGTATTCATAAAAAGGTGAACTAAGATTTTGGACAAAAAAGCAAAGAAAACGTATCTGAAAACATCTCCAGCCAGTAGTAACGTTAGTTAGCTAGCTAGCTTGCTAGACTTATACATTGTCAATCAGACATCAACTCTTTAACTGTATTTCTGATATTGTTTTTGGAATATTTTCATTAAATCATAAATATCTAAGCACTCACACTGTGTGAAAAAATTCAATGTAGTTAGCTGGCATAGGCAGTCTCACTACCGCCGGCAGTACTGGGGTAAACAGACCGTGTGAGTTTTCTAGCAGCAAGCAAACTTAGAGCAATGCCTCTGATTGAGAGACTCCAAAACAACAATAATATATAATTGTAATATAATAACATAACAATAGTAATAATCATAATAATAAGTGATTATAAGCAGCCTACCTTGCTGCTGTCAATGGAAGCATTTACCGACATGTTGCTATCTTGATATTTCTGCTTGCTATTGAAAGTGAACTATGGTGTGGTAGCCTGGTAGCTACCTAGCTACCCAGCAAGCAACATGCCAGCAGCCCACTGGCGACGGGCCGCGTTTTTTAATAGCGCGTCACGATCGGGCCACCTTTGTGCCGCTTGCATTACAATACCTTCCAACAAACCCTGATCAGCGGCTCACCAGCGGCTCGACGGCGGCTAGCAGCTTTTTTGCATTAAACCCAGCGGGATGCCTCATGCCCCAATATTAGGTTTTATTTATAATAATCCAATTTTGGTGATCACAAATGACAATGAACTGAATTAAATCTAAACAATTTATTTCAAATAGTGCAAGATGCATACAAAAAACATGTGCATTATACAGCAAGCATACAAAATAAACATGTGCAAATTAATTGAATTAAATAAAAAAATCAAAACATGCGCTATATACATCTGTCCAGCAACAGAAACATCACAGTATTTGTACTGAAAAAGTACAAAATAAACATAATACAATACTAAATAAGCAAGGGCTGGAATCCAAGCTTTGTGGCGTTGTGCTGTTGTGCTGGAGCTGTGTCATTCATATTCATGGCAGGTCCCTTGTCCCTCTGCAATGTCTTCTTCCACCAGCACAGTCAGCTGCCCCTTTCAGGTACCTGGTGATCTGGTTCTGGACAGCCTTGTCAGTGGCATCCTGGGTGGAAGGATTCTTCCTTATTGCTCCTGTAATGCAGTAATCAGATATTGTACTCAAATGGTCTGACATGGTTTTAAAAAAAGTCAGGCGCTTGATCTCCTCCAAATGTTCTGAAAGTAAAGACAAA
The DNA here is from genome assembly GCA_016801175.1 of Esox masquinongy. Classification (NCBI taxonomy): domain Eukaryota; kingdom Metazoa; phylum Chordata; class Actinopteri; order Esociformes; family Esocidae; genus Esox; species Esox masquinongy. The sequence continues at coordinate 38,284 of JACXGI010007073.1, forward strand.
CAGTTAATTATTCAGTCCTAAATATTAGGTTATTTTACACTCCTCAGAACTCAATAAATTGCAATGTCTGCCAAAATGTTCATTCTTACCTTCATGTGCAGAGCTAAAACGTCCCCTATCCTCTGCCTTCTTGCCCTTAAAAATAAATTGAAATTGACAAATAAAATTGGAAGCAACATGCTTCAATAACATAAGTTAAGCATCAGGGTTAAGTGAATGAACCCACACATACAGTGCCTTGCGAAAGTATTCGGCCCCCTTGAACTTTTCGACCTTTTGCCACATTTCAGGCTTCAAACATAAAGATATAAAACTGTAATTTTTTGTGAAGAATCAACAACAAGTGGGACACAATTATGAAGTGGAACGAAATTTATTGGATATTTCAAACTTTTTTAACAAATTAAAAACTGAAAAATTGGGCGTGCAAAATTATTCAGCCCCTTTACTTTCAGTGCAGCAAACTCTCTCCAGAAGTTCAGTGAGGATCTCTGAATGATCCAATGTTGACCTAAATGACTAATGATGATAAATAGAATCCACCTGTGTGTAATCAAGTCTCCGTATAAATGCACCTGCTCTGTGATAGTCTCAGAGGTCCGT